>WTSP01012227.1:0-59940 GCA_025331215.1 Actenoides lindsayi
CCTCAAAAATTGTTGGTCTGGTTTAACCCCTGGTTTTTCTCCCTGACTGGGCAAATCCCTTTTTAAAAGGTAATCAATTCAAACCCCCTCGTTGTTTTGGACTCCCCCCCCCCCCCCCCCCAGTAAATATGCCTAAAACCATCTCTTCTTAAGGAGATAAGATTTGTAAAAGCAGTTGCTCAAAGTTTTGTGGCCATTGCCAGGTAGTAAATAATGCTCTGATTTTCAGCTTCTTGTTTACTTATGTTTTGAGTATGGACCTTAAGCAGTTTCTGTCATTTGTTCTCAAAGTTCTACTTCAGCTTTGTGTAAGTCAGTAAGAGCTGTTGGATAAGTAAAGTTACTTTCCTTTGAGAGCTAAGTGCAAACTATTAAGAGTCTGAATTTGCAAGTTTGCTTTTCAGCAAATAACACAGAAGCTGGGATTCTGCAGTACACTGGCTAAAATGCCATCAGTAATATAACCATTGACAGCATTTCAATGACATGTCCTTGTGTTAGGATTGGTGCTTTTTGTTCCTTTGTCTCTACATTTGTCTGAAAAAATACTGTGTATATTAATGGACTAATTGTATTATCTTTTTTGTATTATCTGAAAAAATGTATTGGGAATGAAGTTGGTTTGACAGCAGAATATGTGAATTTATAAATACAGTTGTGAGATACAGTTTTTTCCAAACACATGATAAAAAGACACACCCTGATAAATTATCCCAGCTGAAAAGGTCAGTATTCTTTCTTGGTGGTTCTATTATTTATAATAGTATAATTGTTGTTTGTGGATTTGTTTTAATAACTAAAAATAAGAAGAAGTACACGATAGATTATATTTGGATTTTAAACCTCAGGACTGAACACCACAGAAAATAAACACCATTCTCCTTTCTTTGAATATATTGTGTGATAGTTGCAACAAACATTTAAAAGGCCATTAATGCACCATTTCATGTGTCTTTATAAACAGCTTTCTATATTCAGGAGAGTATAGCAGAATACACAGAATGGAAAATACAGTGGAGTATTGCAGGATATAAATCTGGGAAACATTTGTTTTCAAATGTCCTACTTTTTACTATTTATTTGCTGTCCATATTCACTATGTACTTTTAGTCTTTGTGATCAGTCTACTGCTGAGTTCATCTGAGATGAACACATGTAAAAGAAAAAATGCTGCCTGAATTATTTATGCTTTTCTTTCTCTGTTTTAGGACTATAAGCCAAGGGGCACTTTATATTTTGTTGTTGTTTAAAAGTGCTACACGCAGAGTGAGTGGGATGCTGCAGAACTTGTAACTCAGCTGGTCTCCAAGCAGCTAAATTTGAGGTTGTAAAATCAGTAACACATGAGAAAGGACCAGAAGGAAATATGCCCCATGGGTTTTCTTTTTATAGTTCTTTGAATTGAGGATGACCCTTACTATTCCAGTTGGCGTAATCTCGGTGTCTCACACAGTCAGTGTCCAAACAAACAATATGGTCACAGTCCTGCTAGGTTCCAGTCAGAGCTGGTTTGGAGCTGTGGTCCTTTTAGGCTTGCTTTGGATGCATGATCGTGCTTGATACCATGAAGAATTTGCCCTTGAGTCATGCAGTGACATTGAGTTTTTTAGTACCTTTCTTATTTTCCCTTTCATTAGTGGATTTAGCAGTAGTGTATGCTTTGTTCTCTGGAGCATTCTTTTGAACCAGACATGAGTGTTCCATGCCATGTACTCAGGTGCTGCACGTGTATATATTTGCTTTCTTTTGTTGTTGTTAACCAACCAGTTCCCCTCGGGTATGATTCTGGTCTATGCTCTCTCAAGGCATCTCTCCCTACAGGCAGTACATAGAAGACCATGTCAGGATTGTCATCTTCTGCCCTACAGAGCTCTCTAACACTGTCCTGTTGACTAAGTCACCAAGCTTGTGTCCTTTCGTATTCTCGTATGTCCCATAGCTTTGTTCCATGGCATGTAATACACACCTTGGCATCAGAGGATAAAAGCTCTACTCCAGCAGGTCATGGCACAGTCCCTCCTGCTATTTCAGACTTCCTATACTGAAACAAGACCCAAATGTAGTGATTGCCTCCAGGCATCACATGGAGCCCAGAGGAAAAGCCAGGCCAGTGGTGATGCCATATGCAGTCACACCTTTGCTAAGGGCAGTCACCAATACAAGTAATTTTGGGCCATTTAACCTAGCATTGTCCTCTCTGAATTGCATGCTTTTACAAAAGTAAAGCTAGCCTTGAGATATGTCTAGTAGGCCATCTTGTTTCTATAGAAGCTATTACTGACCTCTTCTCTCTAATACAGTTCTGTTGTCAATAGCATTTGCTCCTGGCTGCTATACTTGAAGGTGATTAAGAAGTACAGAAGTTGGGGATACATCCATTGCATTGATATTTTATGCAAATGTAAGATAGTGCATAGAGCTTGCTTTTTGCTCTTGTTCGTTAGTTAGATCAGGATCTCCACTTACTTTCTTTTGTCTGAGAAAACCAAAGTCAGAGACCAGTTTCTTGTCAGACCAAAAAGGAATCACTACAGTCTGTATTTATAATAGGTAGACTGAAATAGCACGTTGCACACACTCATCAGTGTGTTGTAGCAGGAGTGCTACAAAGCTGCTGATGAATTGCAAAATGCTTACAAGACGGAGTATGTTTAGCAGCTGCAGATGGCTGCTCTGTGATCCTTTTGCATCAGTTATTAAAATGTTCATCTCAATTGCTGTGTAATAGTTTTTCTCCAGCTCGCACCTGTTAAACTGTGTGATTGCGTGCAATTTATGCACATCAGTCTGAATTTCTGCACAAAGAAAGCCTTACACAGTTGACACAGCAGACAGAAGCATACAGATCATTTTGGAGTAAATTTTGCCCCTAAATGGTATTCAGTATAGAGACAGTTTATTTCCAGTCTGCACAATGAATATAGTGTAATTTACACGGAGCAGGGAAATAAATTTAATGTATCGTAAAACTTAATTGTACATACCAAACTAATAAAAATCAGGACCAGGACTGAGCATTTTCCAATAGATATCCGGACAAGAGTAGAAAATCTTCTCAGTATATCATAGCAGAGATATTGAACTTATATGTATATATATATATAATGGACTTGTATTGTTGGTATAAAGGCAGTATTCCAAAGATATATGCAGAACCATTACATTAGAAGTAATACAAGATGAAAATGAAAGGGTTTGGTTTTTTAAAAAAATACATTATCAAGAGCAGGAGAAACACTGGTAGTTGTTCCAATCCCTTATTTCACTGTGCCATCAAGGCAGGACTGGAAGTTGTACTTCACGTTACTGAGGCACCTTTAGAAACACCAGCAGTTCCCAGTTAAGCTGTATGCTAACCACCTCCCGCCCTTGCAGAATTAGGTTTTGCTGGGAAATTTACAGGAGTACACCAGCAAGATAAACTGTTCTTATTACTTTTTGTGCTACAAGTGGATGGAAAAAAAAATATATATATATATATACAATAACTGGCCAAAGTTAAAACCTGCAAAACCTGTGCAACATGTGTTTCACTTCTCAGTCATGGGAAAAAGCAATTCTCTTTATGCCATAAAAATCTTGATGTATTTTACCATTCTGTCTTGGGTTAATTTTATGTTATTATTTCTGAATGTACTGCAGAATATTCAAGACTGAGGTTATAAAATGAAATATGCAGGAGGACTGTAGTTTTCCCAGGAAACATTGTGGATATTAGTAGCAGTTACAAGAGAATGCTAAAGAATGGTTTTTAAACCTTCAACCTGAGAAAAGAAAAATATTGATGGAAAAAAAAAGAAGTGGAATCCAGTGCAGTACGACAGAGCAGCAACTTGAAATATATTCGGAAAAAGACAATCTACTATTTGCAGCGCAACAGGACAAAGTTGTGGACTTCCTTGCAGCCATGCATGAGGATTCCTACTTCATGGTCTGTGTATTTAAAATCTGTGGAATAAAGCAGTATGTTGAAGCAGCAACATGGATGTTATCCATGATAATATAAAATTACTCTCCAAAAAAACCCTACTTGATATTTTCAATCTCTGCTGTGGCTCAAAGCTAAAATAATGATTTTGGTAATTTAGCCAATGAATACTTTTTTGTGGTGATTCTTTCTACAACTGTCTTCTTCATTATGCTTTTCCAGCAGCTTAGCTCTAATCCCTAAATTTCAGCACTGACCATGTTGTCCGGAGCAATGTCTCTTTCCCAGTTTGTGCCAAGGTCATGATGATCTTGTAGCTACCTTTAGTGTTTTATCACTCCCATTTCCTGAGGTGTGAATACTCACATTTCAGGATGTACCATATTATATCCTTCTGGTCACTCTGCCTGATCTGGCTGGCTCCAGGAAAGAAGGCAGGGGGCAAACCACATAATCTCACCAGCTTTGTAGGAGCAGATGGAAACAGAGACACTTACAGACAGATCCCAGCAAGAGAGAGAGCCACAAAGCAAAATGGGTGACAAATGCATAGCTACTGAAAATGTGAGAATCCTGCATTGGCGTAGTACTCTGCATGTGATTTATACTTCCTAGGCTGCCTTTTGCTTCATTTTTGATGCTCAGCTTACCTTTCAGCACTGATATGCTGGACACACCGTTTAGTTTTAAAGATAAAGCTTGGATCCAAAATGTGGCATTTGATTTTCTATGTACGGCATCACTGAAGTTCCAGCAAATATCTTCCACAGCCACCTTCACTAAGAGTGGAGCCTGGTCTACCTGGTATACTAGCCTACTCTACCTCATGTTTAGCAGGACTGAATAATGCATTTTCAGCTGACCAAGGACTGGGAATTTGGATGAGTTGCAGTGGCCCACAGCAAAACCTCACAGCTGTTGGCCTCAGTAGGGAGTACATGATCTGTGGAAGTAGCTGATTTCTTCCACTCAGAGGCATTTGTCTCTGCTTCTGAGTGGCCATAGATAAACAACCCCTGGTCCAGAAGCCTTAAGAGGGAAACCACAAGCCTCTTTTGCTGTGGTGATGTTTCCTCTAAGACAAATATACAAATCCTTTCCTTTTTGCTTTGCCCATGTTTGCTGTCTCTGCTAGCCCCAAAGAGATTTCTGTGGTGACTCAAGGGGAAGGGGAGCTGCTCTGTCTTTTGATTTCCCCTTGTCCTCACCAGCTCTGCAGACCCAAAGACCAAGGGACAACTATTCTCCATAGCACATTTAAACACTCTGAGCAATGGGCAGGCCTTGTGGGGGCTTATCAAAGCCACAAATTTTATGTGAATAAAGGTCAAGACCTGTCAGCTTCAAACGTCAATGATGTCCATGTGAAATAGGAGGGTGACATATTTTTCAGAGCAACTCAGTGTCCACAGCAGGTGGAAGTGGAAGAAACATTTACTTTTGCAGATGCTCCCCTGAGCAGACTGTGAAAAAGGACAGACTTTGGCAGAGAGCAAATGAAGGAGTACTGAAATGAAGGGGCAGATGCAGAAGAATGTTTTTGCATGCACTTACATGAAACTTTGTCAAACCTATTACTTTTTGAGAGAAAATAACATTACCCATTGAATGATAGGCTGAACTAAACAAAAAAACCCCAGGAGACTTGAGTTTGAAGTCAATGCACACTATTACGTCACACAGAGACTTTGGTGGAAGTATTTCAGTTAAAGATCTTTGAGACAATTGTCATCATCTAGAAGTATAATTTCTGCCGTGCGACAGCAGAATTCATTGTAGATTGGCCATTGCACCGTGAGACCATAAGCACTCCTGTAAAGGACTGGAAACTCTCCTTGCTCAAGGGTAACGTGAAACCTTCCAGGTGGAACACAAATTGCATTTTAAAGAATATGTGATGGAAGCTTTTCCAAATGGATCAAGCCTTTAAACAATTTCACAAGATTTACATTATTCTGTAGTGTTCAGTTGGAAGCCTAGACCAGGAAGTCCATCATCTCCCAAACAAATTCTCCAAGTGTTAATTCTGCTTAGGAAGTGCTGAGATCAGAACCTATGTAAAACTCACTGTTTACTTTGAAGACTTTCTGTGGTGAAAAGCAAGACTTTGCTGAGTCAAAACACATTATTATACTCTTGATGCTAAGTACTAAAATATGTACATTTTTCTGTGGAATGCATGAAGGACTTTTTCCCTCTTTTATTTCTGTAGTCACCCAACCTAACTAACAAGGTGGCTAGAGACACCTCACCAAGTATATGGCTAGCAGACACTATCACAGTCATCCTGTCTACATTCCAACTGAGTAACAGTTATTAATAAAACACCTCATTTCTAACAGTTTGCCCTAACGAAGATCTTCAGGTTGCAGCCCTTTTAAAGAGAAGACATTATTGGTTTGCAACTGAAGAAGAGAGATTCCTTCTTCCATTAGAATAGTTATTTTCTTATTATTAAATAGTAACGGTCAAGACAGATCACTGTTGTTGGGGGAACTGCAAGGAAAAACTTTGCTCTAAGTTGTCATTCTAACGGTCGCTTCTTTTCCTCTGCTTTCAGAGGCTGGCAACAAGAAGCTAAAGAGCACGATACAGAGGAGCACAGAGACGGGAATGGCAGCAGAGATGAGAAGTCGTATGGTTCGACAGCCAAGTCGGGAATCCACTGATGGCAGTATAAATAGTTATAGCTCCGAGGGCAAGTAAGTGGCATTAAAAATAGCAGTAATTTAGGAGAAGCTTCTTAGCTTTGTAAGAGAACTTGGGACGTAAACAGAGGTTCCAGCTCAGGCTGAAGGGGATACTTCTGTGTACGTATTCTCCCTCTTGAAATGCTTGCAAAACGGAACTATTTTAGGTACATAACACAAATTTCTTGAAAATTGAAATTGAGAGAGCACTTCTTAGGATTCACATTTTCCCTGTCATCCAGTAAGGCATTTTGTCCATCAACAGAAGCTAAATTCAGGCCACGTTATTCAAAACAATACATAGGGGTACTTTATGTTTGGATTAACTCAAACTTCAGATGTTGTATGTAAATCCCTGTGATGCAAAACTCTGTTCAGTAATACTATATACAAAGAAAGTTTAGTTTGGAGTTAGTCCAAGTCTCTTATTGAGAATTGTAAACGCAGAGTCCAGTTGCCCCACCAGCTGAAATCAGGCAGACGACTGTGGGGAATGGGGCAGCTGTTTTCATTCACTGTGGAATGACTCGCTATGTAGGAAAGGAGAACAAAGGCAGATCTGAAACAAAAGTGTACATGCATACTCCAGCCTCCTAGTTGCTCTCAGTGGGAGAGGCAGAGTGCTAAGGCACAGTGGTCACTAGGGAATTCTTAAAAGATGCCTCCCCACAAAAGGGGAAACCCTTTTGGTAAGCAAATGCACCTGGGGAAAAAAAAAAAAAAAAAAAAAAAAGAGATATTGGGAGTTCTTTGACTTCATCTTTTTACATGCTTACTGTGTTACCACAATTGCTGCTGCACATTGTATAAGGCACCAAGAGCCAGGGGCAGCCATGGTGGTGGCAAGGAGCTGTAAAGGTGCGGTTTCTCCATCATCAGATGATCTCACCACTTTCATTTTTTAACAGTGAGGGTGGTGAGACATTGGTTGCCCAAAGAAGTTGTAGATGCCCCATCACTGGAAGTGTTCGGGGTCAGGTTGGATGGGGCTTTGAGCAAGCTGATCTAATGAAAGGTGTCCCTGCCCATGGCAGGGGCATTGGACTAGGTGACCTTTAAGGTCCTTTCCAACCCAAACCATTCTATGAAATTCTGTGATAATGCTAAGAATTGAAAGAAAAACAGGGTCCATTATTAATAATGTGAAACCAAAGTAGATAAGCATCAGATGAAGGATGAGGAACAAGAATAAAATATCCCAGTATTTTTGCCAGTATGTTTCTATGATAGGGCATTACCTTGAACCTTTCAATGCTCCATCCTGCCATCCTCCTTCCTCTATGCTGCAGTGTCAATCTGTAAGGCACCAATCACTCAACATGGTGACAAAGGGCCCAATAAACTGGACCCTGCTAAGGAGGAGCTAGGGGAGTCTGCTTCTCCGATAAGCAGTATGGGAGAGGTGTGAGACCAGCACTGACAGTAAGGATCTTTGTAGGGGAACAGACTAATCCTCTGCTCCACCTTCAGAGTGTAAACAGATTTAGCAAGGCTGCTGCAGCCATGGTTTGAATCTGGAGGTCACAGCAGGCATCAGAAACATCAGGACAGAAACTTCAAGGCAGAGCCTTAAATTGTTGACTTGAGAATCAGCCTGTAAGTAAGGCAGTGAAGAAAGCCGGTCTGGGAGGTAAACAGAGTGCTGGCTTCTTATTGCAAGCTGAGTGTGCACAGTGGGACTTAGTCAGAAAATTATCCTTTAGAACTAGCTCCATCTTAAAGGTAAAGTGAAATATCATAAGCTGGTGTTCACACTGTCTGCAGCTTGTGTCTCATTTCTGTCTCCTTAGCTCCTGTGCCTACTCCCCAACTCTTGGTACTCCAGCACCAGTTCTGCGTCTGACAATTCTCCTTACCTCTCTCAGCACTCTCATAAAATAGATTTCTTCACATATGACCACATTTGTCCTGTTTTTCTGATCCATACTTTTGGCACCAGCTCCCTAACTTGTCACTATGTCTCTGTCCCAGACTTTTGGTTCAATAGAGTTACCAGCTCTTCTGTTTGTTTCCTGATCCTCAGTATCCCTCAGCTTCATTTCCTGACTCAAAACCAGCTTCATACTTGACCCCAGCCCTAAACACAGTTCTTGAGCTCCACATCCCTATTCCAGTCTCTGGTAAGAGTAAAGAAACAGTGAGGCTAGTGACGTGAGAACACCATCAGTATTTAAAGGGAACCCCAGGAGAATGGGCTAAAGGGTGGCAGATAACGAAACTCAGATGAAACTGTTAAATATATCTTGCTGCAATGAAAGAGAAACGTTCCTTAAATAGGGCACAGTGGCACAGGCAAAAGGGATACCAGGGGACTCTTCAGTGTGGTGCTGTACTTTGTGGCTTAGAAAACTTTACTGAAGGCTTCTTTTTTTTGTGATTTAGCTATAGATCAAAACCTCAGATACTCTGCAAACTTGCATGAGTTTGACAGAATAATGTTAGTTTACAGCAGCTCTGGGTTTAGATCACATTGAATGAAGAATGTTAAATGCAGAGATTCTTGTAAGAAAGATGACCGATAAAACAATTTTCTGCTCTTTAATCACTTCCTCCACATGCATCACTGGCTTATTTGTAGAACATGAACTGGACACCAGTCCAAACTGGAGGGGAAGCCATACAACTGCATCATGTAATTGGGGGTACATGCACTGTGCCAGCTGATCCTAAAATCCTCCCCATCTCTCCCTCCTTCTTCTGGGCCTTTGTTGAACAACAGAAATGTCACTTTTAACTTCAGATGTTATTTGTAGTATGAGCATGAATTATTTGTTGATAGCACATTTATTTAGAATAGCAAAGCTGTTTGCTTGGTTTTCCATGTGTCTTGTGAGATTCCCATCAAATTCAATAAGAGCTTGACTTTGGTTGCTTGAGTAGTATTTTGTCTGCAGTTCACTCTTAATGTTACTGTAGGTGGGTAATGATGACAATTAGGAGATGCTTATCTTAAGCTTGCACGGGCTGCTTTTCCTTCCCTCTGTGTGTGTATATTATTATATTGACTTTACCTCCAGAGTCATATAGTTTATTGACAGTATCATGCCTCATCCTGCATTTCAAAAGATCAATCAGATGTGTAACTCAGCCAAGAATGCAGATTCCTACAATAGGTACCCCAGGTACCACATTATGTTCTCCTGCTTGACCAGTAACTGGAGTTTCATAAATTAGAATTAGTACTCATTAAGGTGAATGTGTACTTCACAACCTTCATTATTGTGTGTATAGCTAGTGGTGTTTGAAAAGTGAGGATGTTCTCAAGTGAACATTTTGAATATTTTTAGTCATTCTATAGCAAAACATAACACGTTTTGGGGAAAAAGGACAAAGAAACGACCAAGAAACTTTTCAGAACAATGAACAAGTAGTGCCACTGGGGAGAAAAGCAGATTGTGTGTCTTGTCAGGAAGGGTGGGCTTGAAGCTGCATCACAAGGTTAGGTGAATGCTATAACTGGTAGGCTTATGGTTGAACTGGAGACCTTGAGGTTCTTTTCCTCTGCTATCAAGGTTTCTTAAAACTAATTTTCTGTGAAAAGTTTACCTTCTGGCAAATGAGAGTTTTCTGATGGAAAGCACTGTGCTGATATTTTCTGGCCAGCTTTAGTTATGGGCAGTTTATAAGTTTATGCAGGCATAGTAACATCAGGTAGTCTCGAAGAGAGGAATGGGCTTTTTCTATCCAACTAACTGGGGTTTGCAAAGAGTTTTCAGTGTGTATTGAATGACTGGACCACATGAGCCTGATCTCTGGAAATCAAAGCTTTTCACACTAGATGTTTTAACATGTACTTTTACTATTATTTTCTCCAGTCTAACAGGGAATTTAATTTGAGGGAGAAACAGATAGAGTGATGCATGGCCTGCTGGGTTAGATGCTATCTAGACTTGGTTCAAAGTCTGTTCTTTTGTTCCTCATAATTGTGATGAGGAAGTCAAAGCTAAATCTTCCCACCATGGATCATTCTTTGTCTTTTTTTTTTTTTTTTGGGGGGGAGGGGTGGTGATGGTGGGTCTTTTTGTTTCTTTTGATATTGTTTGGAGAATGTATATCTATTAAAAAGAAAGTGGAGATTCTGGAATATAAGAAAGCAGCTTGGAAAGTACATATTATAGAATCATGGAATGGTTTGTATTGGAAGGGACCTTTAAAGGTCATCTACTCCAACGCCCCTTCAATGAGCAGAGACATCTTCAGCTAGATCAGGTTGCTCAGAGCCTCGTCCAACCTGACCTTGAATGTTTCCATATATTCTGTGCTGATGTATTACAGTTCAGTTTGTGTCCTGAAAGAGGTGTGGGAACCAGCTGTAGATCTAGATGTGGCTAGCAGAATATTTTGGCTGGGGAGTGACATTAGGTTCAGCTCTAATCACAACTAGTGCTACCTGCCAGTTTTCTGCTGCATTAAACAGCTGCAACAATCAGATTAATCTAGTGTATACAGCTGTTTTCCCTGTTTGTTCTAACCGAAACACATGGGGTTTGGATGTACGTACAGATATAAAACAGTATTACAAGGTAAATCAAGCATTCAAGAATGAAGAATGATAGTCTATTAACTTTCATGAGGCTTTCTATGTTTTCTCATACAAGGTCACTCACAGTTTATTCACCTATCAGTCTCTTCATTGGTCCTGGAGAACTTCTTAGCGAGACTGTTTTATGGACTACTTTGAGTCCATGTACAGAATTTCACTATAGTTCTTTGGGGTCCATGGGAGACAGCTCATTCCTGATGCTGCAGAACAATTTGTAGTTGCACATCCTGAGCTGCTTGCCTTGTACCTGTAGTACTTTTAAGGTAAATACTGTAGGACAATAGATATTAATCCTGTTCTTATGCCTAACCAGCTTTTATTTTGCTTCAGCTTAATATTTCCTGGAGTTCGGCTGGGTGCTGACAGTCAGTTTAGTGATTTCCTCGATGGACTTGGACCTGCACAGTTAGTAGGCCGACAAACACTAGCAACTCCTGCTATGGGTAAGAGTATGTTCTCCTGTGTTAAATGAATAGTAAGATAATTAACTAATTCACATGCTGACAGACTACAACATTAAAAAGACTTTTACAAAGTCGCTTACCTCACTGTAAACGTGAAGTCCTATATGCAGTCATTGGTATTCCTAGCATGCTAGCATCCAAACTGGGGTGAAAACGAGTATTTGCTCCATTTGAGGTGTCAGCTAATCTCATTTGCAGTTTGAAGATAGGGGTTGCACTTCCCACTCAAAATTATTGTGGCTTCTCCAATCATCACTCCATGCAAAAATCTCAGCTGTTCAGAATTTCTATTTACCTGCCACAGATTATATTGGATATGACAGTTTCTGGATAAACTCTGCACTTGTCCAAGCTTAGTTCATCTAACCCCAGAGTGTAAAACTTCTGCCCATATCTGCAATGCCCAATAATCAGTTGCTGATAAAGCCAGCGTTTGTCATGAAAAAGACAAAATCCTTTTCTATAGCAGCTGCTGTGATCTTCTCTGTGTTCCAGACCAGTCTGTTATTTCCCTACAGTCGCATTAGCTGTATCTTGGTTATAAAGTATGAATGTATAAGGTGTAGAACAATGCAGTAGTAATGTCTAAGTATCTTTGGAAAGGTTTGGGGTTTTTTTCTTGCTTATATATGAGCAATTCTTACATGTGCCTTAGGATGCTAAGTGAGGAGTCCTTGATCCACTACTTTAACCACACTTTTCATACTGGAAATTAGAAAAGGCCAATGCTTCAGTACACCTGTCTTGGGAGAATCAGCTTCAGGAAGGGCTACAGAGCCACTTCTGAAAAAGGAGAGAGACACAGGGAGAAAATTGTAGAAGACAGTGTTCTCCTCCCAACTCATGAGCAGGAGACAGAAACTTTCTTGAAATGCTTTGAGTATTCCCCAAGGCAAGGGTTGTTGTCTAAATCCAAATGCCTACTACTAAAGCATTAGTAAGCACCAAACTTTTTAATTCATATTTTTTATTATTACTTTGAAAGAGAAGATATTTATGAGATGATTTGCCCAATAAAAATCTAAGTGCCTCTATTGGTATGAATATAAGGATTTAGATTTCTTCTCTTTAACCTTGTTTTCTGACTAAATATTTTTCTGCAGATTACTTGAGTAATAAGTTTATTTTAATTTGTTAGAACTGCTTTATTTACTAAAGGCTCAAGTTTTGCCCCCCCAAAAAAGGACTCAATCATGCTTTTCAGCAACTTCCAGAAGACCGTCAATGTGGTAGCCTTTCACTAGTGCCGATATGAAAATGTTTGTATTATCGCTCCCCCTTCTGGTTCCCTGTTGCATGTTTTATTTTGGATATGTGATGTGGAGATTTGCTCTTAAAAAGGCACATCTTAAACAGCTGGAATTTTTCCGTGAACTGTTTATAATGCAACACAGAACTCTGTTTATTCAAGCGAAGTTTTATTGATAGAAAAATATTCCCTGATGCTCTGTCATACCTCAAGTACCAAGGTATAAGCACTGCTTTAAAATACTTTTAGACAAACATGAAAATTTCATGCCCAGTTAATTTCAAAATACTGTCTTTCTAAATCCAAATCTCAAATGCTACAGTTCAGGACTTCTATTTGTGAGTGTGGGTTTTTTAGACAGAGTTTACTTGTCAAATATATACATACTGACATGTTTCATGGAGATAACGTGTACTTCATTTATTTGCACAGGCATCACATAGCTGCCTATGCCATACGGCACTTTTTTTTTTTCTTTAAGTGGCCTGTTAGCTTTATACCCAGCTGATTCCATGTTATCTGAAACCATAGAGATATAAAATTTTGAGCACCAGCCCATAGTTGACTTCCCTTGCATTTCATTGCTCTAGATCAGAACAGTGCTTGGTCTCAGACTAAGCAGTTTCCCTTCTCTTCATGCCATTTGTCAGAACTCAGGTAGGGAAAGAAGTTTGACTGTTCAGTAGTGAAAGTGGCTTCTTATTTTAACATGTTGTGTCATTTTATTCACACCAGAAATGGGTGTGGAATGTTGATAAAACAGGAAAATTCTCACCCCTATACTTGTTGGAGGCTTCTGCAGAAAAAAAATACCTCTTTTGAGCTCCTGTGGGGCAGGGAATCATTCTCTGAAGCTGTGCTATGACTGTGTGCCTCATCTGCTTGGAGTCTCTGATGATGAGGATCCAGTCAGGCAATTGTAGTTACAGAAGAAGGTTTCAATGTTAGCTTCTAGAAGCACTTCTCCTTCCTGCTTCATCAGACAAGGAACCTTCTCACTACCAGCTCTTACATCTCAGCTTGGAGGCAGAAACTTCCATCCAAGGGGATTTCTGAACATGAGTTTGGGCTTTAGGCTCTCTGAGTGTGGGACCACTGTCAGGGCGATGCATGCCAGCGACTGGCATATTGGGGCAACAGTCCTAGGTAGGAAGTCTCCAAATACCAGTGCAAATCAAAGGTGTAGTGGTGATACCATAGTGTTGCTGTAAATTTGCCTGCCTCCATGGGTCAGAAATACTGAGCTCTGGTATAAACCATACACCAAGAGAAGGCATTGTGCTCCCTAAGTATGTAACTTTTAGTCCTGGTTTAAGGACAGAGAAATAAAAGGGATCAGGATGAGACGCGACAAGCACAGTGATGTAGCAGATTAGTAGCAAACTAGTCTTTCTGTTTCTCTCTCCTATACCCTATCTCCCTGGCTGTACTGCTTCTCTAAAATGTGAGCCTATTTCTTCTCCCTCTCAGGTGACATCCAGATTGGAATGGTAGATAAAAAGGGCCAGTTAGAAGTAGAAGTCATACGAGCCCGTGGCCTCACACAGAAACCTGGCTCCAAATCTACCCCAGGTAAGGAAAAAAATAGACAATATAAAAACAGAAAACAAGAGTATGAAATATGCTGATGAAAACTTTCTGAGCTCCTCATTCGCTAAAACTACATTTGCATTTGTTTGATTTACTTTTCAACACGGAATATGTGCTACCGGTGTCCACTTCTTACCATTTTGCATCTGCCGGTTGCATGCCAACTTTCAAGGAATGATTTTCAGCAACTCAACATTTGTTCCTAAAGAAATATTTGCAGAAATAGTTCTGCATATCTTAGGCAAGTCATATATCTCAGAGGGGCTTTGTCAGTGTATATGAAGTCCTTTGTGTTTGTTCCACATTGAAACAAGAGATGAAGAACCGCTGAAAGTGCTTTCAACAAACAGCTTAAGAGACCCACGTGCCAAGATGTTCTGTACACAACACTGCTTCAGGAAGACAGCAAGTTATTCTAGGGCCAAGTGCCCCTGATTTGTATAATGAATGAGATTTAATATTGTTATCAGTTTGTAAGGACACCTTTTGAAGTTCTAGTTATTTATAAAAATCTTTATTAGAGACTTATAATCTCTACCACACCACTGCTTACCATAACAACTGGAACAGTTGTTGTAGATAACATTTTGCCAAAATGATACTTTACAACCTCCTTAGGAGCAGAAGATGAAAGAGCAATTAATGTCTGTGTAATTGGAGTGACTTAGTTTTATATATTCCTTTCAATGAAACATCAAAGTCTTCTGTTTTGAAATATGTCTGACCCCCTAAACATACATAGAGACTCCAAAGTAGCTATCAGTCACAGTTAATTCCTGGCAAAAGAATGTGTTTTCAAAATGACAGGCATGAAACATAATTGTCATTAGTAACATCTTAGATCATTACATTCAAAGTTTATAAAAATCAAATTGATTTCGTATGGGCTGCATCATTTATTTTACGAATATAATTGTATTCAGATTATAAAGTGAAGATAATGTCTGTCACTTTCTTTCCACTCAGCTTCCTTTTAAGGAATTTGTCCTCCAGCTCAGATGTGCAATATAGAAGTTTTTAAATCCAAACATAAAATTCACGATGTTCTGTTTGCAGCTCCATATGTCAAAGTGTATTTATTGGAAAATGGAGCATGTATAGCTAAGAAGAAGACGAGAATTGCGCGGAAGACCCTTGATCCTCTGTACCAACAGACACTGGTTTTTGATGAAAGTCCACAGGGTAAAGTCCTTCAGGTCAGTTGCTTCTTAATCCCATTTTAGGATTTCATTTGGAGAAGCACTTGCATGTTTACTTAAGTTTAAGCAATATGCATAAACTCATTCCAGCTCACTAAGCATTTAATTTTATAAATACCAGGAAACATGTCCTCGTGGCTTGTGGTTTCAGACCTGCAAAATGTCTGGCTGTAGTAAACATTTCTCTTCTGTTGACTTTCTCTCCTGTTCTTCCATTTGGTTTTCCCACAAGAGGGAGCAATCATTCACCTGTAAGAATAACATTTTCCTTAATGCTACACATAACAGCAGGAGCGAACATATCAGCGTGGGTCTGGGGACAATGCTGAACCCATATTTTATGTTCTTCCAGGTAATAGTCTGGGGAGACTATGGCCGAATGGACCACAAATGCTTCATGGGAGTTGCCCAGATCCTCCTGGAGGAACTGGATCTGTCCAGTGTGGTAATAGGCTGGTATAAATTATTTCCACCTTCGTCACTAGTGGATCCAACCTTGACTCCCCTGACACGCAGGGCTTCCCAGTCATCTTTGGAAAGTTCAACCGGGCCTCCCTGCATTAGATCATAGTAGCAGGTGCTGTCTAATATAAACATCACCCAGGATAACAATTGGAACCAGATAGTCACATGATCAAAAAACACTGTTGGAGAGAGACAATCACTTCTGTTTTTGCTTGTAGTAGTTATCCAAAAATATGTCTGTTTGTTGAGAGATGGCTTAAATTGACAGAACAAAGTTATATCATATATGGCCAATCTATTAGCAGCTATCACCGATGCTTATAATGATCCAAAACAAGAGAGAGAGAGAGACCTTTAGATTCGACCTAAGTCAAAGACAACCCAAACTGGAAGCTCTCACTCTGTTAACAATGTTGTATTTTCCGCATTTTGACAGAGCCCTCAAGCAGTGTTACGTTCCTGGTGTTTCAGCAGTTTTTCTGTACTTGTCACTTCCACTAGTTTTTTGCCATGTGATTCTGCTAGTTTTGTAGAAGTCCTCACAATGCTAACAGAGACCCTTCCTTTCTTTTTCTAAACCAAACAAAAAAGGGCTGAAGCATATCTCTGTAAGCATCGTTAAAATGTTCAACAGCCACAGTTACAATTCCAGCAAGCTCAAATCGTTTCTCAGTTCTGGTACTTCCAAGTCTCTTAGGTGGGAACCCAGAACAAATGACCAATCTAAGTTATATTCTTAAAAATAAATGATCATCACAGTGCCACTTTTTCTTTGTAAAAAGCAGATATGTTTGCATTATATATAATAACTTTCATGTTTATGATGTTTTGCATGGAAGAATTTTGAAGATTTCTGCAACTACTGCTGGGGACTGGTATAAAGCAGCTTTAGTCTTAATTTTGACATTGAATATGTTACTGGTAATGCAATTTTCCTCCTAGAAATGGAGAGGAAATATTTACGTTTCTGTGTATAAATGTATATTTGACTTCCCAAAATGTTGACCAGGAATGGAATGAGCATATGACACTTTCAGCTGTACCCAGGCTTCTCTGATGTGTGTCGCTTCAGACGCACCTGTCTGCCCTGGATAGAGCATGGTATGAGTTGTTCAGTGTTTCACTGGAAATTCCAGTTGAAATATTCTGCACTTACTAATGTTTTTATCAAATTTTAGTTTACATTTCTTTGAGATTGATGCAAGCACAAGGCTTGATTTTTTAACGCAAGATATCTTACTTTTTGGAGAAAAAAAAAAAAAAGTCAAATTTCAATTTGCTTTTTATTCATTTGAGTTCTTCTTGGCCTTGAAATCCCTTGTGATATTCTGTAAATGTGCGAACAACTGCAGATTCCTGCAGGTGCATTGATATGTTTCCCCTCCTTTTACAGGCCATTCAATTTTGTGATCACACAAATAGAGCAGCATGACTTGGAACTGTTCAAAGCTGCATGCACGTTTTGTAAAAAGAGATGAAAAAGGTTATTTAATAATGTATGTTAGTTCCACATAGGCCAGCTTGTATGTTGCATGTACTTGTACAGTTTGCTCGTAATTACTATACTGAAGTAACCAAGAAATCTAAGCCATCCATTTTTCTTATAGACATTTTGCAGGTTTTAGCCAGGCTAGGTCTGTGAGTCTGGTGCTAAATGTCTATAGATGGACTTTATTTTTTACCCTATGGAAAACGTGATGTAGTACGGACCAAATTCCTTCTAATAACTATTTTGGTGTAGATTCCTACTGTGGGGCTGTAACACATGTAGAAACTGTGTACACACTAGGTTTTAATTCATAGACATACTGCCTGCACCAAGTGAACTATTTATTATTACTCAACACGTGGGAATTATTCTGCCCATCTTTCCATAGGGCGCAGATTGGTTACTGCTCGACCTGCTGAGCAGGAAGAACTCAAGCATTGGTGCACTACTTCTAGATCCTGTTCTGTCTTAGTGGCCAAAAACCAACTAGTTATAATTCGATAGTATCTTTCTATTTTGACCACTTGTCTTAACACTCCCCTGTGCTTTTAAATGAACTTCCAACTCATGTTATGTAAACATGTTTAATAAAATTTCCTTTTCATGTCCAGTGTAGTAGTTGTGCTCTCTGTATGTTCTGAGGTTCATCTGTGATTCTGCTCGCTGCAGGACTGTGTGAAATGTGTTAAGGAATAGTAAAATGATAAGTAACTTCTGTGGTTCTTTAGATCACTGTAATAGTGTATGTTGAAATCTGGGGCCAAAAACTGAGGCCTGGTGAAAGTCATGTTTGGTTGGCTTCCTTTTCACCGAGAAAGAAGCCAAATTGTGCTCTCATTTGTTAAAGCAGGCAAATTGAAGTCAAAAACCAAACAGCCAAATTACCATCTGGTGAAATGAAATCAATTTACTGGAGTTAGAGTGATGCCATGACTGCTTGCACTAGGTCAGCAAGGCAGTGTGTGTTAGAGCCAGACACCAGCTCTCCATTTGGTGTGTGCTCTAAGATGTGAGAACAACTCCTGATCGTTTGTACTTTTTAAACCCAGAAATATGCCCTTGTATTTTAATGCCGTTATGGACAATGCTTTATAGATATCTACCTGAGAGCAGAATTTGGCACTAAATTGTATTAGAGAAGCAAAGATCATGTATTTCATTTGATTTTTAATTTTCCATGTCCCACAGATACCTGATCACAATTTAAAAATAACATAAAGACAATATTGCCTCACTTTGAACACTTTTGTTTATTACTTTATTTAACTGAATACATGGTTAAGCTACTGAAAAAAAAAAAAAAAAAAGAATAATTAAACATGGTAAATCTCTGAACAAAAGTCATGTTATATTTCTGCTTCTGTGTGGTGGGAGTAATCTGTTTAAATACAGAATTTGTCATACTGTTGGAAAAAACCCTCAATTTCATCAATCTCATGGCTTTGAATATTGTGTCCAATATTCAGATAATATTTTCCTTTTTGATCCTGAGAAATTAATAGAGTTCAGCATTTCTGATCTCCTCCTAGAAAATATGGCAGCAAAAGAACACGCTGAACTATGTAATTTATGGTGTTTCTGATGAACAGGGATCTCATATGCAAAGGTTTCAGGAATGAAGTAGTAGACTGTGCTAGGACAGAGAAGTTCTGTTCCGATCTCCTTTCCCAGGGACTATTTTAAAAACTCATTGTTCAGTGTAGGGATTACAATACACAGATAAATCAGCTTTAGGTCCCTCCTGTTTTTTTCCTTGAGGATGTGGTACTGCCTTATACAGCATATGTGGGGAAAGAGCAAAGGTGCTTATCTCACAATCCTTGCCATATAATCAGACAGTTCTTTTCCTTGTGATGAATAAACGTTCTAAATTTTATACTGAAGTGAAAATCTAGTGTCCCTCTTCGTGGACCAAGAAAAAGCTTTTGGCCTTGATCTTTGTGTTAGAGAAACAGCAGAACAGCTGTGAGTGGGTAGGACAAACCAGAGCTTCATAATCTGCTTCCTTCGTAATTCCCAGAGAAATGATATGCGCACTTTTACAAATGACAGTCACAAAAGTCTAGTTCAAGTATCACAAAATCACAGAATGTTAGGGTTGGAAGGGACCTCTGGAGATTATCTAGTCCAACTCCACTGCCAGACCAGGTTCACCTACAGCAGGTTACAAAGGATCACATCCAAGTAGGTTTTGAATATCTCCAGAGAAGGACACTCCACAACTTCTCTGGGCAGCCTGTTTTGGTGCTCTGTCACCCTCACAGTAAAGAAGTTTCTCCTTAAGATGAAACTTCCTGTGTTCCAATTTGTGCTTCTTGCCCCTTGCCCTGACACTGGGCACCACAGAAAAGAGTCTGGTCCCATCCTCTTGACACACATTCTTTAGATATTGATAACCATTGATAAGATCCCCTCTCAACCTTCTCTTCTCCAGGCTAAACAGCTCCAGGTGTCTCAGCCTTTCCTTGTAAGAGGTATGATATATATACAAGAAGAGTTCAGAGTGGATCTTCCATGGCTGTTCTTCATAGTCCAAGATTTTAGTTGCAGGTTGTGACTTGCCCCCTATGAAGTCAGCTGTTGGCTGCTCCTGTGTAGTTGTTGCCCTACTGTCCACAGCCCATTTAACTCTAAGAAAAAGGATTACGGGCCTCAAACTCTTCTTTTGCCTTAAGTGAAGAAACTCATGAGAGACAGCAATGTGGCTCTTTCTTTCAAGCCCCAAATGCTAACCCCATGTTAGCCTACTATAATTCTGCAAACACAGAAGAAAGCAATCTGCAAGAAAGCAGATTGTTATTGAAGGATGCTGTTACTCAACTCAGGTAATGAATATTCTGGCCATCCTGAGTGATTAAGAACTGTGCTAATATCTATGAAGAGTAACAAGAATCTCAATCAATTAATACCTCACTTCCAGCTTTGCTTTTTTTTACCAGGAGAAAAATAAGATGTGGGGGCCATGTATGTGTTTTCTGAGTGTCTGCATGGATGACCATGTATGCTGGTGGTTAAATACCATAGTTATGAAAGAGATTGTCTGTGGTAGGTATGTCGCTTATATCAAATATTCTTCCAAGTTCTGTGATCCAAATTCATCCTACCTGAGGTTCTAGAGATGGAAGAGGAAGCTGCCTTCACTCCTACAGTCCAGTGGCTGACGGTAGTTCAGCTCCTGAATGCACAGCTTGGTACATAACAAAATGCCCTTTAGTTACGTTACTTTTTAGTAGTCAATGTGATCTGAAGCGATAGTTATGCATCAGGACATAAAACCTGAGACATTCTGCCCTGTTGAGTCAAAGTGTCTAACACCCAATGCTAGTGGTAACTGAGGGAGAGTGGAAAAAGTTGATAGAATCCGTAGCTTACAGTTTATCAGTAAAGCAATTCAGGTAAGACAAATATTGCACATGTGTATTTAGGTCTCACCTAGTACAAGAAAGGCATGTTTGAGAGCTGTCTGTTGGAGGTTTCAGATGCTGACTGACAGAAGCAAGACACCCGAGGGTTTCACAGAATCTCACACGTGGCTCCTGAAAAACTTACCTTTGAAAGGTGATGAGCAGCAGTTCGTTATTATAATACTCCTTGGACAACTCAGAATTACTCATTCTGATCGACTTTAACATGTCTACAATTTCAGAGCCGTGCTAAAATGCAGTTACAAATGAGTAGTGGCCCACGTGGGTCTGTAGTGAAAGGTTGTGTGAGGTCACCATTTGTGTGGATATTCACTGTGTCTGCAGCAATTCATTTAGGTGAAGACTGAGAATCTATTTTCACATTTCCTTCTCATTTTTATTAGTGAGATATATGCTTTTGGGTCACTCTGAGAACCTAGGTATCAGTCTCTGCACCTGGACTTTGTGATGAATGTAATGGCGGTAGGTGTAATTCCCCATTCCAGAGACATTGCATAGTATGGAAAAAGCAGAACATAAGTACGTGAAAAGCAGTTGTGAGGTCCTCAGAGATGGAAATCCCATAACATGAACCCCTCTTCTTGTCCTGGCTTCCAAAGCCTTTTTTTACGCTGGTAAGTAACAGGAAGCAGTATCTTCCCACCAAACCTTGTCACTACATTTCAGCAGCAGCCAAATTAAAATTCCTGATCAGGACACAACTGTCTTCTTTAGTTTATACCACCCCCTGTACAATTAGTCCTTCATAAAGACTATGTCTCATGTCTCAATCTCCTACTCTTCAGAAAGTACAGCAGCACTATCACCTCTGCATTTCCGGTACCACCAGTTTGTCTTTAGTCCTTGTTGCCTTGTCTTGACAGCAGGTCTCCACAGAAGAAAGCTGCCCATGTACATGCTACAGCACTAATTACAGAAGACGGGATAATCCCATTCAGAACAATTTCATGCAAGGGTCAGTAAGTCTAGACAGTTTAAGAAATCTTGGTGTCCTGATTTGAGTGAGAACAGAACTGATTTTCTAATTGCTGAGTCTCTCTCCCTTATTCCCTTTCTCTTCCCCTTTGGGGACAGAGGGGGATTAACAGAGAGCATCTGTTACAGGTCTAGTGGGCTGCCCTGACCCTAAACCGTGACACTTGGCATGCAATTTAACCCCCAAAAATAAGATTTGTAAGTGTATCAAATATTGTAAAACAGAACTTCAATTAAATATCATAGTGTGTACTCAGAAAAGAAACTGTTTTTTCTATCCATATTTGCATACTGCAGAAACTGTCCACACACAATGCAAACATGGCAGTATTAGCCTAGCACACAGGAACAAAAAAAACCCAATCAGTATTTTCAGTAATGCAGAGAGTGAGAGACGGCCAGGAGGGAAATGTTTACAAAATATTCAGTTATTAAGCAAAGTCTGTTAGAAGCCAGGACCATTATATTATTATTATTATCATTATTATTATTATTATCATTATTATTATTATTAAGCTGCTGTTTGTTAAAGTTGCAGCAAAAGGAACCAACAGAGCACCCAAGAATTTCACCCTCTAGTTTTAGAAGGTGCTGTGTTTCTTTCCAGTGACAGAGTCTGAGGCTGTACGAGCAACTCTTGAGTGCTCAGGAGCCAACAGGCAACCCAAAAGAAAACAATGACAGTTACAACAACGAGGCAGTGCTTCAAAATCATGCAGAAAACTGTCTTATGATTGTGAAGGTCTGAGAGTGCAGTTGTCTCTGGACCAGACAGAGAAAAAGAATCTGGATTCATAACAAATCCCCAGATGCTACAGGTTACAAAGGCTGGACATCTGTTGGTAACCAATGCTACAGAGCTCCTGAGCATGTCAACACAAGGAGGGAAGGGAAGGAAATAGCTCCTCCATTCACCTGGTGGGATAAAGAGGGAGACCCAGGAAAAAACTCGAGGCATAACTGCTTAGCTCCTGCCTTTTTGCCTGAAAGCTCCAAAAAGAAGAGTGAACAACTCCTTGAAACCTTGCAGATGGCAGTGCATTTCTTCCTGAAGGGTCGAAGGGTTTGTCCCAGCTTCATTGCTTCAGCACTGGAAAAAGACTGTCTGGTGGTAGCAGGGCTTGTCAAAAAGATATGATGCACTCTTTTGCTTTCTGATGGGTGACTCTCTAGGAATTAACCAGGAGAGGAAAAGTAAGATGATGGCACAAAGAATCTTAGAGTTGCTTTGTACTGCATCTCAAAAGGCACATAAAGGCTGTAATTGCTGGGAACAGGGAGTATCAACAAGCTTCTCACAGGCAGCTGAATAGTGGTGTGTTGACTTCTTATGCTCCTTTTTACCTTGTAGTAAAAAGGTTGGGGAGACAGCTGAAGTACAGTATCCACCCGCCTAGAAGACATAAGAAATGCTAATTCCCTCCTCTCACCCTTCCCCTGCTCCAGCAAACTGTGAAGCCAAGTTTAGTGTAGTTTGGTGCTTGGGCTCAGCTCTCAGTTGCTCCGGTCTTGTGCTGCCAGCAGTGCACTTGACTCCCAAGCCTGTTGGTGGAAAAGACCACCGTTCCTAAACCAGTCATGTTCAAATACAAAAGAAACCCAACCCTCAGGCCTTTCTCATTCATCATGTGCACGAAAAGACAGAGAGTAGAAACCCGTTAGTTTTGTTTTGTTGGAGAGCTTGAAACAGAATTAAATTAGAGCCACGCCAGAAGTCATGGCTGTGCTATCTATACAATCCTTTGGTTTCACTATACATGTGAGATGCTTTGTTAGATTTCTGTTATGCCACACAAACATTCCCTAAAACAAAGCCCAAAATGTAAAGAAGGAGGTATGTTTTCATGCCAGTGAGACAGTCTTCAGGGCTTAACCTTCTTCTCCCTTTGTTCTTTAGGTGGGTATCTCCCCCTAGGACTAATCTTAGCCTTGTTCTCCCATCACTTGTTTGGCTGTTACCAGCTCAAAGCTGTATCTGTTGTCTCCAGAGACCATCTGTTGGATTTGATAACATTGACATTTCTTCAGCGAGTGAGAATGAATGGAGGAAAGCAGAGGAGGGTTGTTGAATACCTCACGTCTCTGGGGCTGCTCTTCCATTTGCACATGGCTGGTTTAAGGCCACTATTTTCACTCCCTCTCTCCCCAAACCCGCATATCTCATGCACACGGACTCTGGATTTGCTCCATTGGCGCTGAAGAATGTGGGAATTTTGCCACTGAGTTCAACGAGACAGAACCCAAAGTGCTTTTGTGACAAAAGGTAACTGATAGAGCACAGCGAGGCTCTTTCAGTGACAACAAACACCAAACAAAGCAGGAGACCAGCCTGCGTCAAGCACAGAGCCTCATCTTCTCTGTAAGGAGACGGGTGACCTGCACAGAGACGGCCAAGGTGAGAGCCAGTGGCAGCACAGCCAGCCAAGGCACCACACCTACGGCAAGAGGACGTTGCCTGGCCAATAGATGAGCCTCATGTTTAAGTTCTGTAGTGCATATGCCCTAACAAACAAGACCAAGAGCCACGCACTTCAGCATAGCTGACATGGAGCACGGCACTGGGCTGTGTGGCAGCTGAGGTGGCCCTGGACAGCACCTGGCCCAGCGTGATGGTGCCGGGAGTGGCCGAGGGGCAGCGACATGGAAAACCTGCCACTGTGGGTGATTGCTGGTCAGGCAGCTCTTGCAAACAGTGTTATTGATTCAGAAAATAAAGCTCCTTAGGGACATTTATTTAAGGGAAAGCACCTGGCTGCTTGCGGGCTTCTTGCAAAGAGTGGGAAAGGACAAAAAGGCTACAAATAGGTCATTCGGGTGAAGTAGCACCCCGAGGGAAGGCGGGAAGCCTCCACCCGGGCCTCCGGTACCTCGCAGGGTCGCGGTGCCTGCCGACCGGCCGTTGCCCCGCCCCGCCGCCCGCCGCTCCCGCGCTGGCCGCCGGAGGGCGCCTCAGCACCGCGGGCTGCGGACAGTCCCGCAGCTGGGCTGCAGACGGACGCAGCTTCCTCGCTTTTCGGTGTTTTCCCGCCAGGGTGGGCTCGGCTCCGCCCGGCTGCCTATCTCGTCCCGGCTCCAGGGCTAAATGCAAGTGTCAGACCCGCATGGCTGGCCCTTCACACCGTCGGCGGGTTACCTCACCCGCCGTCGTGTACCCGGCCTGACAGCTGAGGCCGAGAAGGGCGGCGGGTGTCAGGAGCGGAGCCTGCGGCGGGCAGCACGGCTGCTACTGCGGCCGCAGAGCCGGGGACCGCAAAGCTCTCAGCTGTATTGTTGAAAAACAGGCGTCTGCTTTATTAGGCATTTTTATATGAGGAAAAAAAAAACCAAAACCAAAAACAAACCACAAAAATATGTAGTTGTTTTCTAAGTGTACCTGCACCGAGTGTGTGATCACTGGCAGTGCCTATCCACTGGCTTCACGTAAGAGCTCTTCAAGACAGTCAAAACTCAAAAGTTTTGAAGGAGAGTTCATAAAGCATGAAAAGAAATAATGCTTCTATTTAACAGCCTACCATTTTCTCTGATTCAGTAGTGATTATGAACTCACACAAATCAATGCAGTTCCACTAAGGAGTATTTAAAAAGCACATTTGTGTCCATTCTGCGTTATTTACAGTGGGTACTCTGACAGATTAATGTCAGACTACTGCGTGGTTAAGCAGTAAGTCTCATTTTTGTTTTCTGAGTATTACTTTTACTGTTCAACTGTTCTGTACCCTCACTACACCTTTGTTACTCTCGTATTAAGCTGCGGGAGAATTTCTTGTGGCCGGTGAAAACTTTGTGCTAGAGGATTATTAAACTTTGGTGATAACCTGTTTAAGGAGGCAAAATCAGGTATTACTGCTGACGGCCAAAATGCTTTGATAACTCAGATACTGCTCATCTAGCCACTACCTAAGAAAGGTCAGTCGACAAGATCATAAAAGGAACGGTCTTGCTCAGTCAAAGAGGACAAAAAGGCAGTCTGCGTTTGGAGAAGCAAGGTCTAATTTGATAACTGAGCCATTAAAAGAAACATTCAATACCACGAAGGAACTGAAACAGGGAATTGCACAGGACTGTTTTGTGTAGCCCCATATAATTGCTGTGGCATTTAAATTGCCAAATGAATGGATTAAAGTCTTCATTCCTTCAGCTCACCAACATCCTCACAGAGTAAAACTAGTTTGCTGGGCTCAGGCTGACCTGGCATGGAGAATCTCACAGCCCAACTACAGGCTGTATGTACAAGGGCTGAGCCCTGAGGTTAGTGCTACAGCTGCTCTACCCAAATCATGGGGGGCTAACACCACACGTCCCTGATTTAGGACTCTAACCCAGATGTTGGGAATCTAAAAGGTGTGCACAACAAGAATGACATTCCCTTTGGTATGGCTCCAAAGGTCAGCAGAAGCCAACATGCTTTACTGCCCCCTGCTAGTGACAGCTACACTTCAACAAGAGTACTGCTCAGCAGCAATGAGGGAAGTGCTCACTTAATATAAAATGCTTCAGAAGATCTCTAGCATAAAAGCCTGCAATTGTAAAAACTGCCAGTTCTCAAAATAGCTAAGGTGGCAGGGCAGCTTCACACTGTCATAACACAAAACTTCCTATATTTAACCTGTCATTCAATGCAAGACACAGGAAGTCAAAAGAAAAGTGTCCCTGGTATTTTCCACCAAGCTCCTCAAGAAGACAGTGTTCCAGGAGACATGACTAGCGTATCCCTATGTCCTGGCGATGCTTGGTTGCCAGAAAAGCTTCTCAAGTTGGCGGTTGGCTTAGCTTGCAGCAGCCTTTAACCTGCTATAACATGCTCTGAAGTGAGGACAGCTGCAGGCAGCACTTACTACTTTTGAACTATGCTCCACTCCAATGTACACATGCTGCCCTGCAGCAAACTAGCAGAACTGCAGGCCGAGAAGGGCGGGCCTTGCCTGCAAGCTACAGCTTCCAGTTGTGAGGCCTTCGCACTTGCCTATGAACAGGGCTGGCGAAGGCCTGCAGAGCTGGCTTCAGCCGGGTATGTGAGCAAGATTCAGCAGGACTTCTTCAGAGAAGTTGACACCAGACCAAGCCCTTCAGGTGCACATTCCTGAACCCACTCCTCCCCTTTAAGGCATTTTATGCCAGCCGCTCCCAGGTTTCCCCCTCACCTTAATTACCTTTTTGTAGGGATCAGCTCTGTGTGTGTGTGTATGTGCGTGCATGCTAATGCTAGGAACGGCTGTCAGCGCAGCTTTTCAACCCAGTCTCTTCTAATATGATCCTGGCTTCAGGCTGCATTTTTTTTTTCCAGTGCATAAATGCACCACATCTGGATGTTGGGTGAGGGCAAGAATTGCTTTTTTCTTGCATGTAAAACAAGGAAATGCATCCTGCCTTGCTGCAGCTGCCGCAACCACAACTGCACCACTGAACCAACTGCGCTTGCTGGCCTACAGCAAGGCAGCCAGAGTCACCTTATGACTTCCTATGCTGTCATTCCTCCACCTGAGTCCTCTAGAACCAGTCCAGTGAGGACTGGAGAGTCTCTCTATTTGGCTAGAGGAACCCTTTGGTAAGCAACCTGCAGCCATGTGTAGAGCATTAGAAATGAGGACTAGTGCAATCCCACAATAGTGATCACGGCTCTGCAGTCAAGCAACAGAAGAGGGAGTATTGAACAGAATCATGTTACATGGCAGTCTGAAGGAATGCCTCCTCAGAAGTCCACTAATAGGCTGGACATGATGGTCCTTGTAGGATCCTACTGGAGCTTGGCTACAATAGGAGGGGCTGGTAGAGTAGAGACTCAAATTATTAGCTCCCAGTATGATTCAGAAATATCTGTCCACATTACAGGTGTGACTCAGAGCCTAGAAAGGTGTTTGGGATCTATGAAGATAACCCAAAGAGGTCCAGCTCTTGAGAAACAGCTTGAGCCCTTAGATTGGTCTTGTCTCCAGATCTGAGCTAATTTTTGACGGATGCAGAATTTCCTGGATGAAAGTTAAACAGAGCAGCTGAACATACCTTGCCATTGGCTTTCTTGTTGGTGGTTGGGCTGGGTTTTGTTGGGTTTTTTTTAATGCTTCTGTGGTGGCTTTTCGTATCTTTGTATGTTTAAAAAAAGATTGAAAAGAGGTGGAAATGCTAAAGGGTGTTTTGGCTCATTCTGCTGTATAGAGGGTTTCTGTGCCAAAGCACTAGTTACCTAGGAAACTACTGTAGGATTGAGTTTGGATAGATGTGTTGTCAACTGCAAATGAGTAGAGTGGCTTTTCAAGAGGTGGGAAAGAGTGTAAAAGGTGCTGAAAATGTGAATGCATGTAATGTGATTTCTGGGTAAGATGGTGGCCCTATCCTTTTTGACTGACATTTTGTAGGCACCCTAACAACTGCACAAAAGGGTCACCCCAGAACCTGAGCTTGAATGCCCTTGTGTTTTTAAGCTGGGTGAGCATTCTTCTAAATGTCAAATCACGACTGTCTGCAAAAAAAATAGCATGAAGATTGCCATTAAGCATTTTGCCCATTTTATTACCACAGAGTTATGACAATCCAAGGAAATATAAACAGCCTTTCTAGAGATCTAAACTGCAGCACTGCGCAGCCGTTTGCTGGGGGGGAAAAAAAAAAAAAAAAAAAAAAGAGAGACTGATGAAACATATTTAATGATTGAGATACATCTGAGAGCTTATGCAATGAAGAAAAATGTGACTCCAGAGCTTTTCCTGGAAATCATCAATAATGGGCCTTTTTTAATGCAGCGGCAAAAATGTGAGAAAGGAAATAAATGCTTCAGTCTTGGGGGAGTTATGCTGATGTCTATCAGTTCTGCCAAGATGGCTAAGTCTGCAAGCGGTGACTTATTCCAGGGGAGTCAATACTTAGAGTGGTCCATGGCTGAAAAAACATGAGCAAAGCGGTGGGATTTACTCAGATCTCCCACAATCCCTCCTATTGCCTCCCCCACCCTGAAACACGTGCAGGAGTAGCATTTGGGCTTACACTGAACAGCAGTTTCCTTATATTTCACCTACAAAATGCACTTCAAATGGCAAACGCAAATGCTTAGCAGTTTATTCATGTTATGACAGGTGTCACCAGTTGGCACAGCTACATGTAATCTTCAAAGGTTTGGGATTTTTTTTTTTTCTTCTGTAAGCAGGTGAGCAAATTTCCAGCCTTGAAAAGGCAGGTTGTGCTGCTTGTTTTGGGTTAGGCAAGTGCACCAGGTGAGAAAAGGCTGAGGTAAAGCACTGCCCTAATTCCTCTGGCTAAAGTTCTGAGGCAGGACCTGCTTCCAGAGCCTCTTCTGAAGCCGGCTGACCCCTGCTCCCTGCCACTGTGAACCACCAGAGTGCTCACATCCTCTGTGTTTCTCTCAGCAGGTGGTTCTTTCCTCCCAAGGGTCTAAAATAAATGCTGTAATCACTAGTCCTAACCTCTGGCCTGGCCATGGGGCTGTACAGGATTCCTGCAAGGAGAAGACAACATGTGTCTTGCTTTTCCTTCCTGCTGAGCCCTGCCCAGGCTCTACCTTCAGCTCAGAATCAGTCCCTTGGAGCTGAGATGTAGGTGAGATTCCTACCAGTCGTTGATCAGCTTTTGTCAGGCTGGCACATCTACGTGACTAAAATAAACCATGCTGTGGACATATCTGAGCTCTGCCCCTGCCTACTTTGCTTCCAGGAAGCCGGGTTACCTGGGTCCAACCAGCTGCACTGCTTGCTGCACTGGAGGTAGACACCAGAGTTGAAAAGAAGCTGTGGAATCTCAGACTCTTACCCGTTGTTTATAAGAATACAGACACCCCTCATGACTATTTCCTTCAGCGATGTCTTTAACAACATTTACATTGGAGATCATCCAAAACCTATAAAACCACAGGCTGCTGGGCCTGGAGGTGGCTACAATACAGCCTGTTGCATCAAAACTTTCTCTCTGGCCTCTGTCTCTGGAGAGGGGCTGAAGTGACACCCAGGTCCGGGCACTCTTCCTCCCTGCTCGAGCCTGCGTGCACTGGCAGATGTGCACACAGACCTAAGCAGACACCTCTATTTCAGGCCCATCTGTAACCTGCATTATGAATAATATACAATGAATTTGTGGTCTCCATGTTTATTAAGTGACTCAGTATTTCCAGTGGAGATTTTGTGCTCATGTTTTACTCACATCACAAAACCCACTCACTCTTTTATTATCCCCAGCAGCGGTAGGCGATAATAAATTATACAACTGCAGATGACGGTAACTACATCAACAAACAAATTGTATCAATTTTCACTGTGAATTTAAAGCTCCTTTTACTGGTTGTGCAAACTCTGAAAAAGGAATTTGGGAATGCTGCTGCTGCTGCTGCTGTTATTAAACGTTCTTACCGGGCTGTAATCCAAGCCTTCCACAACGTGTCTCTGAAGACTTTTGCCTACTGCGTACCACTGCTTTTTACATACGGGATTAGGCATTTACATGCGTAAGAGCAGAGACAGAAATGTACCTTATGCAATAGTGACAGCTCCCATTCATTACTGTGTGAAAGGGCTGAGAGATAAAAGGCGCCTAGGTGGTGGAATTTAGAGATAATCCCCCTTCACTGCATTTGCAGGAACACATTTGTAACCTCCGAAAAACAAAGGCTTGTAGCAAAATGTCAGTCAATCAACAACGTAGCTACATCCCGTGTATCGGAACAAGCTCACACGCTCTCAGAATTACTCTGGATTCTGTCTTAAGCTTAATAAGCTACTCAATTAATAATTTGCATGGCTGTGGAAAGATGTGAGCCTAGGCCACAGCAGCCATTTTGAAACTGCTGACTCACCCATGGCGGGGGATCCACTTTTTGGGACAGCAGGTGCAGCACTGTTTGGAAAGTTCCAGTATCCTTTCCAAGAGGAACAGTTTATAGAGAAACTAATTTTTGTATAATAAAGGTGCACATCAGTCGAAAGACAGAACACTTGGGCAAAATTTAAGCGTGGTTCACTTACCACACCACATGCTGTGTTCTTGTTTTAGTTGAAAATTTTCCATTTTTAGCTCTTTATGCTCGGTGCCTACATGGAAAAATGGTCCTGGACCTGTGTCACTTACCTGAGTGACCCTTACCACCCAGGTGCTGGATGGTGCATACAGGTGAGGGAATAAATCTGGCTGAAACTTTCAGCAAGAGGAAACCGTCCTGCAGGCTGGCTGATGTCAGGTTTTGCTCTGAATGTCTCTGCAGAGTGATCCTAATCCCTCTGGGTCTGGGACAGGCTGAAGCGATGCAGAGCTGACTAAGCTGCTGCATGACTAAACCTCCTGGACCTCACCAGGCTCAATAACTAATACTTTGAACTGAGCTGCTGATTACTGTCCTGACACGCCAGCCGGGTTTTGCACGTTTCGTTGCCTGTCAGTATGGTTAGCGCTGTTGTGAGCCTTTCTGTCTGCTCCTTTAGGAGCTCCTTGTTCCCAGGGACTGCTAAGGAGCCCTCTGCCATTGGAGCTGGGGAGGTTTCAGCCCAGAAAATTCTTGGAAAAGGGGCCTCCGAGAGACTGAACTCAGCCTCCTCCCATGTAATTGTTACTGAGACCTGGTAGTCTAATATTTGCAACTAGGGTTGTCTGTTAAGGTGTTCTTGGAGCTCGACACCATTAACTTTGACAAGAGCTTGAAGACAAAACTTTGAGCATTTCCTCCTTCAATACCACCGATCTTTGCACGAATAAATAAGATCAATTCCAGACTGAAGTCAGTTTCTGTTACTTGGATGCCTCTTGTCCACAGATCGTCCATTCCTCAGCATCTTTTTGAAACAGCAACCAGTCACTATAAAGCCAGTAGTCAGTCAGGACATATGGGTTGTTGCTGTTGGGCTTTCATAAGGATTTAGGTGTGTTATAGAAACTGCCAATTAAACTGAAAAGTTAAAATGAGGAAAAAAGTCAAGTAGTGTCATTACTTTTGCTTCAGACTACAAGAACCTATTCTCCAAATGAACACAGTAAGCCTGACAATCCAAGCACAGTCAGAAGGGCTCCCGTTTTAAGCATCTCTCAACTGCTTGGCCATTTTAAAATTTGAATTGTTCACTCAAACAGGCCACAATGTTCTATTTATTTTGTTGTGAGCTGAGCATCAGTCGTCCCTTCTGCAGGGCACAGACCTAAGCTTCACCTAGGCAAAGCAACTCACTTTATTTTGATGGGAGGATATTAGATTTTGCTTCTTTTTTATCCCCATCGGCTTGCTGTGTTGGGTTTTTTTTTCCTCTCCCTGGACACTTACTGTCTTACAAACACTTCTGCATCCTCCAAATGACAAGATTTACATTGTGTACAGCAAATGACTTTTAAAGCCACACGATATTCACAGAGATAATTAAAATGTTTTATTGGACTCTTCCACAAGAGCAAGGTGCCCCAGGCCGCTACAGGGGACATATCTTCTGAGCACGCAGAGGCACTGATGCTGCTGCTGCCCCCACATCACCAGTACCCAGCAACTGCTCCCCCAGCCACCTCCTGCCTCAGACCAGCCCTGTGCTCCCCTCATTTCCCACTGGTTTCCAGCTGAGGAGCAGAGCTCACGTCACTGCCCATCTCCTTCTCCAGGAGGAGATTGCTTCGTGTTTAATTTAAATTATTTTGGACTGTAGGGGGGTATCTACAGCCAGGCCTGGACTAATTTTGCTTTTTTTTTGCTTGCATCTGATTCCCTTATGGTGAGAAACTCCGAAGTTAACATTTGAGCAAATTACCCTACAGTGTATGAATAAACATAAGGATGATCAACAGGAATAACATAGCGTGTTTGCCTTAATTTCATAACAACATCTCCGCTAGGAACATAATATACCAACAAGTGGAACTGTTACAATTACAAAAGTAATTTTAAATAAGCATTTTTATAGCCACCCCTGGGTTTTCAGTCATATCCTGCCTTCTGTTTGTATGTCCTTTACACCAGATCCTCTTTCCTGACAGACTCCCCATTTTCCATGTTCCTTCCTCACAGCTTCTAGAAGCAGGAGAAGGGCTGGGAGACATGGAAAGTTACTCTTCCTTATTACAATAATGATATGTAAATATATGCTACATCCTCAGCCTCTTCTGTAAATAGAGCTGGGTGCATTATCTTTACATTCCAGGGCTGCTGTTATTAAAACATCTCACATAAACATACACTTAGTACTTAGTTTGCACAGAAATGGCCTTGCTCACTTGCTTTTGGGTGGAAAAAGAACAGGCTGGTATTAAGTACATGAGATCCTGGGCAAGACCACAGCAAAACAAGCTGACAAAGTGAGAAAGCATCTTTGGCAGTATGGCTTTACCAGTAAAGGAAAAAAGATATCTTTGTAGTCTAGGTTCACTAACCTGATTTCAAAGAGCTGTGAACAGCAAGTTGTTCAGTTTTAACTTGGGTCAGCAACTCAAGTTCAAATGTTGTCATGAACCTGACACTTTAACCTGGGCAAGCATACAAGGTGCTGAAGGAGGCAGGGCAGGTTCTGCAGGTGGGAAGTGCGGTGAGAGGCTGTGGTATGCTCCCGTGGGGTCACAGCCAAAGTGAAGACCTGCAGGTCTTTTCTAACCAGATCTGTGGCCATGCTGCTCACTCTGCTGGGACATGCTGGGAGCAGAGGCTGTGTCCCCAGGCAGCAGGCAGAGGCTGGCTCTGGGTAGCTGTGCTCCTGGTGTGAAGCACACCTGCCCGCTGTAACCGCAGCAGCACAGAGAGTCAGTTATCAGAGAGCAAAGCAGCCTGTGACTCTTCCCAGAGAAGTATGACACCTATTAGGTGGTGGGAAGGTGCTTTTGAAAACCGCACCCTAATTTGTTCCTGGAGTTCAGCCATTCTTTGCATAGTACTTACCCTCTTTCTTCTTTGTCAGCTTTAAATTGGGAATATGGAATTTAAGCAGTTCAGATATGGGGCTGAGAAAACAGTCTTTCTTCGTAGTTAAATTTAGGGTATTCATTTAACTACATGTAGCTAAATGACAGCTGTTTGGTAGTCAACCAATTCTATTTATCAATCTCTGTCTGAAGTATTAAGAAATTAGGGCTAGAATTTTTTATGGCTTCGTATTTGATCCCTCTCTGGTTGGTCAAGCACTGAGCAGGCAGGTTGGTGGAGGCTCTGTCAAGCTGATCTGTCCTGCACATCTACCTTTGCCTGCTTTCCTGCAAAAACATCCATATCCCTCTTAAAATAAAAGGATTAAAAATTATAATAAAACTGCAAAATCAAGAGAATAAAAACACACTGTACCACCAGCAAGAACTAAATGAGGACTGTGATGTCAATGTCCCACTAAAGCCTTCCTCATCTGGAAAGGGGAAGAGAAAAAAAGGACAGGGAGAGATCATTCACTAATTACTGTCACAGGCAAAACAGGCTTGACTTGGGGGAAAAAAACCAACTAAATTTAATGCCAATCAAATCAGAATAGGATAATGTGAAATAAACCCAAATATTAAACACACCTCCCCACCCCTCTGTTTTTCCCAGGCTTAACTTTACTCCTGATTTCTCTACCTTCTTTCTCTGAGTGGCACAGAGGGATGGTGAAGGGGTTTGTGGTGCATTCATCCCATGTTGTTCCTACTCCTCTTTCCTCCTCAGGGGGAGGACTCCTCACACTCTTCCCCTGCTCCAGCCCAGGGTCCCTCCCACAGGAGACAGTCCTCCATGAACTTCTCCAATATGAGTCCTGCCTGTGGGCTAGAGTTCTTCATGAACCACTCCAGTGTGGATTCCTTCCATGGGGTGCAGTCCCTCAGGAATAGGCTGCTCCAGTGTGAGTCCCCACAAGTCCTGTCAGCAAAACTTCTCTAGCATGGGCTCCCCTCTCACCATGAGTCCACATGTTCTGCCAGGAGCCTACTCCTGTATGGGCTTTCCATAGGGTCACAGCCTCCTTTGAGCATCCACCTGCATGGAGTCCTATACAGGCTGCAGGTGGGTATCTGTTCCATCATTAACCTCCATGGGCTGCAGGGGCACAGCCTGCCTCACCAGGGTCTTCATGAGGAGCTGCAGGAAAATCTTTGTTCTGGCACCTGGAGCACCTCCTCCCCCTCCTTCTTCATTGATCTTGGTGTCTGCAGAGTTGTTTCTTTCACTCCTGTCTGACAGCAGCTGCATAGGGGTTTTCTTCCTTCTTAAATATATTATCACAGAGCTGCTACCACAGTCGCTGATTGGCTTGGTCTTGGCCAGCAGCAGGTCCACCTTGGAGCCGACTGACATTGTATCTATCAGACATAAAGTTTCTAACATCTTCTCACAGAAGCCACCCTGCAGTCCCCCTGCTACCAAAACCTTGCCATGCAACCCCAACACACTACTGCAACAATACATTTTAGTCTTAGCATATCAAGGTCAAAATCTGAAGATTAGCTTCACCACTATGCATCTTTTACAAAGAAAGTTTCCATTTCCTTCTTGACAAGTATGAACGTCTGTTACTGATACTCTGAGTTTGTGTCTTTTTTCAAGCCAACACTGTGTAAAATTTCATTTAAAACATTACTTAAAGCAGGAGTTAACCCCTTCTTAACTTGAATTGACAGATTCTTGATTCAAATTGCTTCTTCTCTGCCACGTTGCTTTCTCCAGATGATTTTTCCCTTCAGCAGCTTACATTTCAGTGACAGATTTTCTGACCTCTGTGTTGTATTTTGCATAGTGCCCTGCCTAATGTGCATTTCAGCCTGTAACCAAATAATATTTGTTTTCTCCTATATCCATACGTCCTCTGGAAAACCTAGTTTTACTGCCAAGGTTTTACAGACTTAGGTACTCTATTTCATTGTAATGTGGCCGTGTGAGTGCCAAGATGCATCAATTGCCTGAAAATATTGGTGTCTGAAGGGTTTGATTTTCTCTCTTTGCTGTAATTAAATACTGTGCAGATGGAGTTAAGGATTTATTTAGAATAATTAAGATTTTTTTTTTCTTCATCTTTGTCATTAATTTTTTTTCTCATTTTGAAGTTTTATGATTATATTGGTTTCCTTTTTTTGTTAGGCTACCAATGGGCCACAAAAAATATGATGCAATCCTGGGTCATCCATTCAAGAATGTTAGATAGAAATTTCTGTGAAGGCAGAAAAAAAATAAGATCTTTTAAAATCTTTTTTGAATTCTGTGATAATAGATTAATATAATAGATTTCAAACTAGTCTGGAATTTAAAATAATTAAGAATATTTTTGTGAAAATTTTTTTCCCTTTAAACGGATAACTTTGAACTTCAGAAAGGATCATTTCATTAAGTACTTTGATGAAGGATTTCTTCTTCTCTGAGTATCAGGACTGTGCATGTCCCAGGATGTGCTACAAGATGGGTTTTACTACAGGAGTGGGACTTGTTAGGTTTCTGCCACAAGACTCAGTAGCTTTGGTAATAAATTAAAGTAATCTTAGGAAACTACCCAGGCAAAAGACTTTCTGTAGCTCCAGTGCTGCCACTGAATGGAAAGGCAATGTTTATTTAATGACCAAACTGGCTTGTCTTCAAATGTGCCATTTTGTCTTCATAAATTTGGGGAAGAATCTGGAGAATGTTGCCAAGGGCAACCATCAACCACTGCATCTTGAGGAATTGGAAATGAAATACGGGAAGAAAATAGAACAACAGTTCCTTAAAGGCATTCATCCTACTGTATTGAGTGCCTGGTAAGTAAGCACACGTAATACCTCAGCAGGTAACAGCCCTGGTGCATTAAATGTCAAGTAAGGTTAAATTGCAGTTGAGTAGCCCTTCCACATCAGTCAGTGCTAACAGCCTTCAGCTGACACTGTTAAGGGGCAGGGTGTCTCCACAGAGCACTGCCCTCATTGCTCTTCCTCCTGCACTCCCTCAGACTATTGAGGAGGTTTTCCTACATTTGCAATCCCCTTCACAAAGTGATAGAGTATTTCCCTTATCTCCCTGCAGCTGTACAGCTGGCATTGGGTAGGGATGGGTGGGAGGAAGCTCATGTAGTCATGGTTCACTAATGTCTTCTACAAATGCCATTGTATGGGTCAAATGTAGGTAAGAGTCCCTGACGCAAAAGGCAGAGATCTGTGATTTGATCTGCAGTCCTGTGAAACTGGTCTAAATTTCACTGAGGACCTCTAAGAGTCATCAAACATGGAGGAAAACTGATGCGCATGTTGACGTGGGAGAGATGGATGAAGGGTCATCCAGATGAGAGTTCAAACAGCTACTGGTCCACTCAGATGACCCCTGTAGCCTTCCAAATCAGTAAGAGCAATGTGAAAGAGAATCATGTAGCATAGTGCTGGCAACTATTTTAATGAATGACCTTATTGGGAATGAAAAACTCAGAGATGGCTCCTACCCAGTATTATGACTGGACCCTCCTGACTGTCCTTCTAGAAGATGGATGACTGTTTCTCTACGAAGAAACCAATTTATAACTCCGTTTCAAGCTCAGCTACATTTGGGATGGTTTGGCTCCATGGTTTGCTGTTCAGGCTCATCCCTATTAAAAAAAATATTCTGGAATTATTTTCCCATACTTGGACAGCTATATGGGCTGACGCTTCCAGACTCTGTCCCCAGAGCAAATTCTCTGAATTCATACAGCTCAAGTGACCTCTCCAGTTCACAGCAGTGACTACGATTCCCAGCATTTGTGCAAGCTTCGTAATTAGATATACATACATACATACATATTTATACACAGATGTATACATCTAGTACACACATGCACATGCATAGAGAGACAGAGAGAGTATGAACGTGTGTATGTATAAAAAGACTGCTTAAAACTTCAGCTCTTGTGTTCCCGAGCTCTATGTCTTTACAAGTTACGGAAATTGCCGTGAAAAACAGAAAGTGACAAGCATATTTTATATTCACACGGCTCATCTGTTGAAGCGTGATTTTAAGAGCCTCTAGCTATTTAAACAGTTACTGTAAAACGAGTGAGTAAATGGTTTTCTGGATTAGGATTTTAGTCAGGTTGTAAATTTTTAGAGATTGGGTCTGTGTTTGCTTGATCTTGTACACAGGCAATAGATTTTGGTCCCTAGGAGCTGTCTCTGAAGGAATAATTAGAAGCGCTCCAAGAACTGAGAAAATGCACTGAAAATTGCCATACTATTTAGTTTCCAGTTTAATTTAGTGAAATTTTCCAGACAGCTCATCAAATAATAAAAGCAATAATGAATACTTCTTTCTTATTTTTTTAATTTTTATTTTTAAACTTTATTTCTCCTTTGCTAGGCTTCTTTGACAAATATTTGAAATAAACCCTCTGATGTCTCAGGGCAGAGAAAGCTCTAGGGTCTGTTACAGTTCCAGTTGTTACTGTTTGGGGTTTTTTTAACATAGGCTGCTTGCTGGCAAGAAATGTTTCAAGACAAAAACTGTCCAATCCAGACAATATAATACTTCTTCAAACTGTTGATAAAATTTAATAAAACTCTCTTTTCTCTTGCATGGATATGGGTAACTCGAAAGAGTCTCCAGTATATGCATCTGGTGAAGTAAACACTTGGGATGCTGTTCAGTTCAAGAATGAGAAACCTGATGTTGAATGACTTTATATCTACAGGTCTTTAAGCTCTGAGTGTTACAGAGAGGGCAGGTCAGTGCAGTCAGCGGAGCCTAAAGCTCACCAGCCATGGGGGATGAAATCCGGATGCCTAGGTAGTTTGATACACCAGGACACCACAAGCACCTAGAAGCTTCACAGGGCTGGCAAGTCCGATGTGGGATGTATGAGAGGCCGCGTGGGATATCCCATAGTGCCTAAAACAACATAACACAGATAATGTTTGGCCAAATTGACTGAGCCCCAGCTGTGTACCAAATGCAACCTGAGCCATGCCTTATGCTCCACCACTGTGCTCGATTAAGAGCTTCCTTCAGGTGCCTGCACCAGGCGTCTCAAGCCATTTGAAAAGCCTTAGGTAGCCCAGACATTGGTAAGAGGCTGGCAGATGTCACCCTTGCCTTTCTTGGAAGAGCAGATAGAGCAGCCAGCTCAGATTACAAAGAAACTTTAGTTGTCCATCAGTGACCTGTTGAACTGCTCCCTAGATCACAGTGACAGTAGTGGGAGCTGAGACATCAGTGCATGTATAGAAGCCTCCAAGTATCTAAGTGGCCTCACAGCCCCTTCTGTATCAGTCTGAAGTTTTCCAGTGATGTTTATGCTGCTACTTCATTCTTCTACTGTTTATCCACCCGCTGCCCTGCATTCTCTCTTCTGTGTATATGTACTTTGGTTTGCATATTTTGCCTGGACATTTTTAGACTTACCCAGCATCTTCTCTGCTGGCTCACACACTGGATCCGTAAACTTTCCTTGCTGCCAACTAGCTTCCCACCAGAAACTCTCCATATGGCTCCCAGGCAAGGCATGAAGAGCATCCATCCTCTCACCCCATTTCTTGTCCTTAGGGGAGAGCAGAGGCTGGAAAGCAGCAGCAGCTGGAGCTGGAGACACCACCTCATTTCTCTGACAGCCATCCTTCACTGGGCCAAGGGCATCATAACTGCTGCAGCTGTCTTTCTGGCAATACTCTCACGCAACGCATGATTTGGGTTTGGTTTTGTTTCTGTGGAAGACCATAGTTACTTGTAAAATAGAATATATATTGTATTTAAAGAGACCAGTACAATTAAATGATTCTTGGCCTTTCCCAGAGAATTGAAAAGTGATTTATCTGGTGTTAGTGGTCGGGCATATCAGGTCAAAGTGGGCTAGAAATTATTTAAATGGGAAAAATATCCTTATAAAATCCTATCATTTTACATCTACGTGTCTATATATTTCTCTGAATGTTTGTCACGTTGCCATGAAGGCAGCAGTCGGAAGGTTTGTGCTCTGCATTAGAACTCCCTGGAGAGATTAATGCCAGCAATAACCCAAAGAGGAAATGGAGGCTGCAGCAACTGTGGCCAGGAAGACAGAAAGAAAAAATAGAAGCAAAGAGTACTGTTGATAGAATTACAGTGTCCTCTGTGCTTTCAGACTGAGATGAACATGTCACAGCATTATAAATTTGTCTGTAGGCTAAACAGTACCTTCCAAGTAGCACAGCTGAGTAAAGCAGTACACTCTAGAAGGACCCCAGCCCCCGAGCAGCCTTCCCTGACCCCCCTACCAAATTCTCTTCCACAATATTTACCTTTCACCACAACACAAATGTTATTAATGTTTCATCTGTGTCTTGGTTTGCTTCTTCTTGAACGCACAGCTAATGTCTTCACCTCTCCATTCTGACAAATCCAGATTCTCTTTCATACTTTTTCATAGGTTCCTGCCACATATATATTAGTGAGCCCTGAGTGTTTTGTTCAGATATTTTCTTTTTCTAAAAATAAGGTGATACTGGTTTGATCTTCAGCCAGGCCACAGTCATCACAGATTCCAATTTAAAATTATCCTTCTGATGTTAAAGGTTCCCCAGGGACTCGTCAGCTCTACAACAGTTATTTGACTTGCAAACCAGAGTGCTTCTAAACAGTGATAACTTTTCAGCTTATCCTTACCAAGGGTGTTGATATCAGCATTGGAAAAAAAAAAATATTAAAAATAATTAAAAAAAGAAAAAAGCCAAAACCAAGATGAGAACAAACTGTGGGCCCAAGGAATGACATTTACATTAATCATGATTGTTACAGGCTTGTTACATTAATTATCAAACTGAAACATCTTATTTCTTTTGAGTGTTTCACTACAGTGGCAGCCTCTGAGCAGGAAATAAAACAAACTTTTTTTTTAAATAGGAGACTAATGTTTAACATGATTTTAGCTAGTTAGAAAGAGAAGAGTATGTCACCCTAACTCTCTGAACTTAGAATATATTTACACAGTAATTGCTTCAGGTTTTGGCTAGGAAAATAAACACATTAAGTTTCTTGTTGCTGTGGAAGTTCTGCCACTGGTCTCTGAAGCAGCTCATGTAAAGGTAGTTCAGGTGCCAACTGAATTAATTGAAGCCACTCCTGCAGCAGTATGGAAATGTGTCCTTCCAGTCAAACAGAGCCCGAAAGCTCCAGGTTCTTCCTGTTGGAATTTGACTTCAAAAAGTTGCATGTAAGGTGCTTAAGGTTTTGGCTAGAGAAAGTTAGCATTAGCAGTATTCTGACACTAGTACCTCAGTTATTTTTGTTTTCCTGTTTGTTTTACTGCATTATTCTTATTATCTGTTTTGCTCGTGACCCTCTATTTCAGTGTGGCTGCTGTTGTGTGTGTGTGCATATTGTCACAATATGGCAGGCAACTCCTAGTCCCAGATTACCAGCAACCAGAAATCTGACTTCAATTATCTGGAAAGATGATGTTTCTTGGCTATCTGGTGTTTAAATGAACTGAAAATCAAAACCCTGTTTTTCTTGGTTCTATTCCAAATCACACACTAAGGTACAGTTTGCCTCATTAAAGATTAAAACAGATGTTGGTATAAGGAGATATGTCTGAATCAAATTTGAGAACCACGTAGTCTCGAGCTTGTGGTTTTCTTTTCTAAAAAAGAAAAGGCTCTTCCGGCCCTTCTTTTCTAAAATGTAGGAGGAAGCATTGAACAATTTGGATCCATGGGATGACGGTAAGAGAGGCTGCAGGGGCTTAGCAAGACCCTTCCTTCGTTTTAGGAGCTCTGTGAACTCTTTTTGTCTGTGATGAGCTACAGGTGAGGTGCCTGCTGTAAAACAGCAGAGATGCCCAACACAGAATGGGGAGAGAGGATCCTGCAGAAACACCTTTCCACCTTTGCCTTTGAAGAGATGACCCTTGGTGACCAGAATCCCATGCCCCAGACCCAGGGCATAGGTGCTTTTTCTTTCCCTCCAGTGGACTGTAAAATGGCCAGAATACTGCTGCTGCCTTTTGCAGTTCAGCATCTGAATCGAAAACAAGAGAGAGAAAAGGCCAAGGAGAACACAGAGTTACAATTAAATAACTGCTTCTAATCTAATATATAGTGGTAACAGTATCTAGATGCCTACTCACTATGTGGAATACAGGTAGAATAATGAGGAAAACTGTTGGGGTTTTGTTTCTTGGGAAAATCATCCTGCTTCACCGTGACCTTCTCAGTTAACTTAATAAGCCAAGTATCTTTGTATGAAAACAGCTTCTTAGTTTCCACGCTAGAGAATATGCTGCCTTACCACTTACTATAATTTTGATTATGAAACAGTTGATTTCATAATCCTCACTCTTCTGTTGCTTGGAGCTATCAGAAATATTCTTTTTTTAGTTTACCCCTTACTTGTGCTTCCCAGTCCTTCAGCAATAACACTGTGCAGGTGTGGGCTATATTTTAAATAAAACCTCTTTGATCATCTTCTAATGGTAGGTTTTCAAATCCTCATCATAAACGTATATGCTGTTAGTTGCAGAGGTCCAATATGTAGTTTGTAACTATATGGGTCAATGCAGATGCCTCATTTGGCCTAACATTTGTTTTTCAGCGTAGCCTTTTCTACTGGTCATAAAATCTTATGGTATAGATTCAGGGAAGCCACATACCTTGGGCACAGGAGGGGTGCTAGTGAAGCCCAGAGACGCTGTAAGTTTGTGACCCCTGATGGTTATCCCTGGGTTGGAGATGAACACCTTTGGCCTTGGGCAGTAAGCCTTTGGAAAAACAGTCTTGTACATTACCTCTGAGTATTCATTTCAATTGTATTCACCTACTTCTGTTTTTCTTCCAAAGTTGCTAGTCTCATCATGCACCCGAAAGGGTGCATCACCCCTCAGGTCCCTCCAAAGTTCGTCTTCCACCTCCCTGCTGTGCTTATGCTCTCCACATGGGCTGGCTGTTCCCACCACTGCACCATAGCTCCCCAATGGCACCAGCACCCTTTGAAAAAGCCACCAAGCTGTAGGTCTGATTTCATTCTGGAGCTCAGTAGGTGATGCTGATCTTGTGAGAGAGTAGGAGGCACATCAAGCTGAGGATGCAGCTGATCAGAAAATGTTTGACATTTTGATTTGGTCCAAATGTTCTCTTATTAAGAACATGCTTCCCTTTTGACTACTAATTGAGATTTCTCCTCTTTAATATTAATCACTTGGCAAAGAATTTACACAATTCATTTTCTCAACCACATTTTTAAAAATGCAGTTAGAGCCAGCTATGCGTTCATCCTGTATCACAGAGGACTGTGATGAGGAGGTTTCAGGTGCTGCCTAGAGTTGTGTGCTGCTGAGTGCTTTCACACTGTACTTAAAAATGAGGTGTTTGTAAAGTCCCAGCGAAGGGACTGAATGTCCCTCCTCCAGATTCTGTGAAAAAATGATTAGATAATATTGTGGATCTCAAGTTCATAGCCACGTCTGTCTGTGCTGCCTCCAGGCCATCTAATATGGCTATTTTCTCTGACAGTAGCTGATATATCTGACACTCTGCCTTCCTCTGGGTGCTGGTACCCCCACCACACATCAGCCAATGTCCACAAAAAACAGCTGGGATGAAATGGGCTTTCTAGCCCTGTGAATAAGAGTTGTCTATTTCTCAAAAAATCCAATTTGCACAATTCTATATTCTCTCATTGTCTACCCAGAAGCCCAGCCTAGCCTGAACTCTCAGCCTCTCTATGACAGGAGGATAAGAAACTTCACTTCTCAATCATAGCATTTTGTTAAAAATACATAACCTTAGAAGTTGCTCTTCTGACAGCCATAATAAAAAACTAAGTAATACTTGAGCTCTCTCTATATTTGGCTTCTGCTTCAATGCAGAAACCATCCTTTCAAAAGAATCAGGAGCAGAGCTTGAGGCTAGAGGGAGGTAGGAGGGTAGGTGCACCAGCTTTGCAAACTAGTGAGCCACTCAGAGAAGCTTTTTAGTGTTTTAATTGAAAGGATACAGTGTTTGGTGTTCAAAAGATAAACTTAAGGTTAAAAAAAAAAAAAAAGATATTAAAATCTGTCTAGCAGCAAATCTGAGTATTTAGTCACTACATTTGCATCAATGTTCCATAGCTACCTGTGCCCACAGAAGTCATAGGGTATATGTAAAACCTCCAGAGGCACAAAGGTTGTTCCAAGATGGGCTTTCATAAGTGACATTTTATGTTTGATTACTGCAGTTACAAGGTAGCAGGGAGCTGGGGAGAGGGTTCTACCCAACACACACCACACACAAACACACACACCACACCCCCCCGTGGATGGGTGCCACCAGTAGAGTGCCACCAACACCCAGTGCAGTTCAGCTGGCAGCAGTCAGGCTGGCACCGTGGTGTGAAGGTACAGCCTTTGTAGTGAAGGCTGGGGGCCACTTCCCTCCTCTCCTGGAGTCCTCCCTGTTGTTTCTCTGGAGGCAGGTTCCAAAACCCACCTGGGTCTCCTCTGATCTCCTTAGCCCAGGGGAGCTGCAGCGGCGTTTGTGGCTTGGTTCCCCCTCCATTTTCTGCATCTGTGTTATTAAGAAACCCTTTCTCTTTCCCCAGGAACAGCTGTGGGTGAAAACAGAGGCCAAAGGCTTAATGTCTGCCCTGCCCTGTCCTGTGGATTCCAGCTGGACCTCAGCGCTCACAGCTGCACATGCCCTGCCACCCTGGGTTGACTGACAGCTATGTCATAAAAAACTAGTAGTTTAAAATAATTTTAAAGGAAATAAGAAACAAGGAAATAAAGGAATAAGAAATTCTCTAAGACTTTCAAAACTCTATACTACTTAACAAAAGACTCTTCATTTCCCTTTGTGCTCTTCTGTATCCCTGGGCTGTGCTTGTCCAGCCTTTCCTACAACATTTCACTTGCCCTGCAGTGGTGCCACCCTGGGCTGTAGCACCCAGGAAAACAACAACAGAGGCCTCTTGTGAAGAGTCTCTTGTGAAGAAAAAAGCCCACCACTGTCATCAGATCTGACAATCATAAGCATTTTCAAAATTATGAGTATTAGGAGACTTGTAAGTAATCACCTTGGAACTCAGATGGTATTTCTCTTTTTTAATTCAGCTACTGTTTTCCTCATTGCAAAATGAATGCAATTTAAGTTATGATATTTTATTTAATTTTAAGAATACAACATCCATTAGAAGGTAAATTATAAAGTATGTTTTGCCAGAAACATCCCCAATATTACCCTGAATAATCCTGTTACTTCCGTCTATGATTTATAGTGCTTTTTTTTCTTGTCTTTAACTGTAAACATTTGCCAGTAAAAAATGGCAGTGTCAGGCTAAGAAGCTCCGTAAAGATTTATGCACCTGGATAAAAAGGACCCCTTTCGTGTTTTCCATTTCAACTTCTATATTTATTACTACTTTTTTTTTTTTTTTTTTCTGGGATTGTTTGCAATTTGGCTCAAGTTTCTTGAAGAACATGAAATCAGCACTGAAAAAAATGACAAACTTCTGAATGGAAAATAGAAGAACAAAAGATCCCCTGATTTGAGGGGGAAAAATACTGTATGAACAGTGGATTATAGGTGCCAGTTCTTGGATCTTCTTTCTAATTCTGGTTTGACTCACTGTATAGTTTTGAGTTGAATAATCCTCTTTCACTCCCTGATTCAGGATCTGCAAGGATAATAGTCTTCCCTGCTTTTCAAGGCTTTTGTAAGAGATACACAAATAGACTAACACAGAAGTACAAGGCCAAATTAATAAAAGCATAATAAGTAGCAGCTAACGTTCAACTAGTAGAGAAAACACCGTACCTCATTGCGTATCATTTCGACTGTGGCTGCATTGTAGATATTTTCCCTTTTAGATCTGTCACTGGAAACTGCAGAGGACAGCATAGCAACAGGGTATTAAAAATGTGATGGAGATCTTAACTCTTCATTCAGTATAAATAAGGAAGAAAGGTATAATAGAAGAACCAGCAGTAAAGGAAAATTTCTTTTTTTTTTTTTTCTAATTGAAATATTCTAGATATTCAACATTTCCTGTTGTGTAGGTACATAAACAGAGGGATTTATTAAATAAAAAGTCATTACAGCTGTATAAGCCTTCTCCACTTTAAGACCAGTACTATAAAGGAGGATACTATCTGCATATTCTGACAATGTACTTTAATTCTTTAGCTTCACCATACACAAATGTTTAAATCATGGGTAGGTTGTACAAGATGTAATTTCCCTGATAATATAAATCAGCAGAAGCTAAAAGCCTTTACTGGGATTAGAGTTCACCAGCTTTTTCACTGAGATGCGGCTGAATAAAAAACAATCTTGGAGGACATACCTCCTTGGCTTTGCAGACAGGTACACAGGATTGCTTCTCCCATCACCCAGCACAGCCCTCCACCTCTCTAGTCCGAGAAAATGGAGGTATTCTATTTTTGGCTTCCTTTAATGAGATTTATTGGATAAACAGGCAATGGAAGCTCAGCTACATCAAAGCCACAGGTATGGTGGTGTTCTGTGTTAGGTCCCCGTCAAGGCCTATAGATCTCATAGTGAGAGCTGCTGAATTGTCCTGGGGAGGAGCAAGATAGCTTCAGGGTGGTAGCTCCATGGAGATACTTGAACTTTTCTATCTTAGCTGTGCATTTGGGTGATAGCTAACATACTTAGTGATCTCTTGTATTTTATTAAGCTCTCCAGTTGTAGCTGCTTCCTGTACTCGAGGTTTGGTCATTACATGGTGTTAAATGCAACAAATCGCTGGAAAAATCTGGGTTAAGGATCCTGGAGAGCTTACCAGCCTTCACCAGATGAGCATTTCCCATTGGGGAGTGACCACACGCTCCCCAGGAGAACTGAAGACCTGGGGTGTCAGTGCCAGCAATAAGCTGTCCTCCTAATTAACTGTAGCTGTACTGCAATCTGTTAAGGAGCTGTGTGATGGCAACTGAACAATGATAACTTGCATGCGCTGATGCCAGAGCATAAAAAGCCAAATTACATGTCAGGTTGTCCTAGTATTGGAGGGGGGGAAGGGAAAAATACCATATGTTGTTTTTAATCTTTTTAGAGTTGTTTAATATTCCTCTAGCACAAAAATGTGGGTTTTTAGGAGTACTTTCCTTTGCAGAATTTCTTTGTGACAAATTAGTTCCCTTTTAGTCTAAATGCACACTGTGCACTACCACATTAGATGCTATTTTCTAAGTGTTGTTGCTTAGTAAGTTTCAGAGCTCAGAAAAAAAGAAAAAAGACAAGAAAATTATATTTTACATGATACCTGGGAAACTCGATCTTCCTTGAAAAACATTTTAAAAAGTTGCCATATTGCCTTGAGAATGAGTGTTAAAAACCTGCCTGGGAAGGACCATGAGGAGAGGCTATTTGGCCACTAAAAATTGCCTCTGAAAGAGATTCAGTGATGAGATTTTGCAGAGTGATATGAGAGAGGCACTTGGATGGCTACATGAGAACAAAGACAGGTACTGAGGGGCCTTGAGTGTTACCTCCACATACTAAAAAAAAAAAAAAAAAAAAAAGAAAAAACCCCACTTTAAAAAAAAATAAATTTTGTTTTAGATTTTTTTGGCCATTATGACCAAATGTGTTTGCCAGCTGATAGTCATAATCAGATCTTGCTCACAGTTAGTGTTATTAGGGGAGAATGGCAGGGGGGAGCCACCCCAGGAAGCTGCACATCTGGTAATTATTATATATCTGTTTTATCTGGACTTAAGAAAGAGTGCCTCCTTATTTCTCAAGTTAATGCACATGAAAGAGAGAAGAGGAGACCAAGATCTTGCAGATATTAAAGTGGATAAAAAAAAATAAAATGCTGAGCAGCCACAGTTTCTGCAAGCAGTGCACACTGGAAAAGCAATAAAATGACCAGCATGGGCAACTGCTGCAGAGGTTTCTTTTTTAGCAAGGGCAAGCTTATCCATAAATTGCAGTAAGCAGAATATTGCCACTGAATGAGAACCACAAAAAGAAAGAAAGCAAGCAAGCACATAGTAAAGATGTGAAAAAGTGGTTTGAATGTCAACATCTAAATTTTCAGGAAGAAATTCCTGACCAGTAGAGTGCCCCTTGGCTCTCCAGCTCTCAGGCACCAAGAGGGGTCCCTTCACTTCTTTGCAGATGCCCTTTAGCAAGCAGGGCCCTGTGAGAGTTGCATGGCCTCCAAAGCCAAGGGAGATGGGCTCCCATGAGTCATGCTGTGGAGGTGGAGGGATTTCCAAGGACCTCCAACAACACACACTCCTGCTTAGATGCTGAGGCAGGAGGGGATTCTGCTTGTGCGAACACCCATCTCTGCACCCTCCATTCTACCAGGTGATTGGGTAGAAAATCTCTGTCAAAAGTCTTTTGAAGTCAAATTTCAAGTTTGCTTTTCACAAAACAGCATTTGCTTTTGATGGAAAATTTGTAATTTTTTTTTTTTCCTTCTCTCTACAGACCAAATGGGAAAAGCCAAAACTTTTTTGCCAGATGTGTGGAAGAAATTTAATTGGCACTGTGGCCAGTGGCTGGTGGGAGTCATGCTTTGTCTGTCTCATGTGTCTGCTCCCTTCACCAAGCCTCCAGATGACCGTATCTCCCAAAATGCACTGTGTCAAGCATGCTTCTCTGGCATCTCTGCAAAGGAGGATGCACGGGGAAAGAGCCTGACCCTAGGAACAAACAGCAGAGAGCCCTCTGCAGCAACACCTTTGAGCCATATAGACACCTTTGGTACTGGCAAACGTCAAAGTTTCGGGTTCAGATTCTTCTTAAAAAAGATATAAAGTGTATTTAGGAAAAACAAAGCCCATTTCCAAGCAGCTGTAGTTAAACCCCTATTTTACCTTTGCTGAGAGGAGGAGGACAGTGAAAAAATATCTTATCTCCATAAGCTCACATCAATGCTCTTGCTCAAATGCCCTAAAGCTCATTCTCTCCTATCTCTTACACTTGCTTTTGCTATAGACCTTCAAAGGCAGCAGCAAGGTAGCAGACTTGATTTTTCGCATGCTGAGGTGAAGACAATTCATTTTCTATTCCCTAGCAACTGCCTGTATAAACCAGACAAGCAGTAAAATGGGGTTTGAGAACTACAAGCAAATTGACATTGTAAATAAATTGTTTTCATACATGAAGTGGTGTAAGAGGGGCTAAAGGAGTTTAAGTCCAAGTGGAGATCATAGTTTTTTCCTTTCATGAAATGCACATACATAGTGAAGTAGGGCTCTAAATTCAGCTGTCTTTTCTCAGCAGTAAACACCACATTTTCCAGTCCCATCTTCTTCATTTTGCCATTTCCCAAAGCTTTTCATGTAAAATTAAACAAGCTTAGGTATTTCACGAATGCAGAAATACTGCAGATTTGTTTGGTTTTAATTTGCTTATAGTTGCTCCCACCGTGGCTACGCTCCCACTTCCACATTTGCTTCTCAGCTCATCCAGATCACCTCTTGGTCATGGTGCTGTGACACTGCCAATGTCAACCTCGCAAGGGCTTCCACTCATCTGGCTCAGAGCATTTTGAGGAAATTGCCTTTTCTCCTCCTCATGTTGTGACCTGAAGGGCTGCCCAGCCTGTGGGTGCAGAGATCATGACCATGGGTTTGTAGGATGCTGTAATACACAAGAACATGGAGGCTTTATCTTCTAAATTTCTCTGCTTTATTACAGATTACCACAAATACCACAAAAATCACCACCAGCAAGTATGTCTATGATTAATAAAAGCACTATATATACCTGAAGCTATGACAAGTAACTGTCTGCAATTAATAATATGGCAGCAATCAATTAGAGTAATAATAGTATAGCAGCAATCAATAGTACTAAAGCAACAACCAAGTAGGTATATACTATTACAGGCTATTACTAAGTTATCCTTAGTGAAGCAACACTTACAAACAATATAACAGCAGATAAATATAGATCGATTACTTATATGAACATATAATATCAATATTAAGTAAATTAGATCTCAGAAGGGGCCAAACCATCCTGAAAGTGGGAGAAGAATCCAAACCAACCCCAGAAGGGGTTCCAAAGGGGACCAATAACGGAGAAAAGTCTCACCTCAGAGACGCTCTGCATGACAGAGGCTGGAGTCAGTCAAGCATCCCCAGTGAGGGTCCAAGATCTCATAGAGAGTTCATGTGGAGAATTCAACCTGTTTAGGGAACGGAAAGTACATGCAGCACCTGGAAGTTCTCAGAGAGAGAGCAGCTTTATTTTGGATAAAAAAAGTAAGTCATTTTTTTGTCACAGAGACATAAGAGGGAATAGAACACCATCACTTTAAGCAGCTAATAGATGCTGTTAATTTCTGGTTTTCACCTGGGACAGCAGTTTTCTGTTCTTTCAAACCAGTTTTTATTTTCCCAGACTTTTCTTCTTCTTGAAGTTAGAACAGCCATTCATACTTTCTCAGGATGCTATTACAGTTCCTTGGTTTTGCAGTTATCAATGATATCTCTGTATGTCTTCTGTTTCTGGGTACCCAGCTATACTTCAAAGATGCCAGAAGTGCACTTCTCAAGGATGCTTCTGGTTCACAGGCCTGGTTCCCAGGCTGGCAGTTCCCAGGCTGGCAGGCATTTCCTCTCTCAGTATTTTTCCAGTAGATTTTTCTTCTGTTAAATAATTTTCCCCTTCTAACCAGGCTGCCTTTATGACTGCTCCCATCACCTCACCTACCAATGTCACTGCTTGGTGGCTACCACGTTAAGTCTGCAAGTCTGCCAGCTTCCAGTCTGTGGAAGTGAAAAATAGTTATTTTGGCAGTTGGCCTGTCTGCAAGCGTGAAGGTGTGTTATTTGTCAATTTGTTTTTGTTTAAAAAAAAAAAAAAGTTAAGGAGGAACTAGCTTGGACCAGAGGAAAGTGCTGTGGGGGTTTCTGGGAGAGTCTGAATGCTAAATGCTATCTGTGCACAAGCTGCAAAAACAGGTGAGCTTAGATTTTATTGGTTTGTGTTCTTGCCTCCCTCAGAATGCGTGTTCTGAGTTTCTTTTTTTTTGCTTTATATTGTACACAGATGCACAGGAAGAAAAAGAAATCAAGTTTTCGCCTACATTTTCCAGTTATCCCTTTTCATAAAGAAGCTGCTTTTTTTTTTTTTTCTTTTTCCCTCTAATCTGACTTTTAGTGAAAAAAACAAAAAACAAACCCTAATAGTAGAAGCCCCAAGATGGGCTGGTTTGCATTATATGAAAATAGAGAGTAAGACTCCCAGCTCTGGCCTGTTTCAGTCCCCCAAAGAGAAGGAGGTGGGACTGTGTATCTAGTGCTCTCCATCTTGCCATTGGAGAAGATCTGGACACAAGCAGAAATGGCACACATTTTTGAGGATATATTGACCTCATTCCTATCTGAAAGGTCCAAACAATCCAGAAGGCTCTTACAAAAAGAGACACAGATGCTAGGGTCTCATTGACAGTCCATGGGTGTTTTAAAATCTCTTTAAAACCATCAATAGGTCTTGCAACACAACAGGAGCAAACTTAAATTACTTAGTGAGGTTGACTCATTGTGAGGTGGGAAGTGATTGACGATTTTGACATCTACATCTATCTCTGGGCAAGGTCTGGGGAAAAAACACAAGGCACAAAAAAGCATAAGGCCGAAGTATGATGTAGACCAGAGATTTTACTGTTACCTTCTAAGAGAACTCTGGACATAAAATTGAATGTCTGATAAGGACAATCAAAAAATAGCTTTTGCATAATCTGTCAGGAAGGGATTTATATTTATGAATTTTTATTATGTTTATACCCTTTTCATCTTATTCACTCATTTACCTGTTCCTCACCAGGCTTCCTCTTTTCTTCAACAGCATTTGACTGGATGCCTCATCATGAGAGAAAAGTATGAAGGAATATTAGTTTAACAAAACTGAATCTAAAATATATGTTTTATGATTATTCTTACATTATAGTTCAGATCAATTATTTCTCAGTTGTTCCTAAATTGGCTTTCATAGCAAATATTGTTATCAAGAGCTGACTGTTTCTTTGAGACAATTCTACTGAAAGCAGTATAGGTCACAGATGCAGGTCTGAAATCCATGGTTTATCTTCCCTCTGTTATCTCAGTAAGAGTCTTTTATGTTGACAGTATACTCTTTCCAACTGCCCATACAAAATATGACCAAAAAGTAGAATCTGGAAAGTTAATACAAAAAAAAAATCCCTATCTTCAAAAATGTCCAAATTTAATTTCCACTAAGCAGCTTGTTAGAGGAAGATGAGACGACAAATCATCAGTATGGAAGTAGGAAGGCCAGGCTGTGCAATGGTGAGCTGAATCACTCCCATGTTGTGTCAAACATCTTAAAAAAAACAAACACTGCAGCTTCAAGAAATAGTAATTCTACTTCTGCTTCTCATTCAGAAGATACACTCAGCACTTCCTTTCTGATGGTTGTCAACTGGATAATGCTACTGGATAATTAAATTTGTCGTTTTGGAAAAAAAACCAAATCTACTTAGGGATAGTAGGATTCCTCTTCAGAAAGCAAAAAAACAAAACAACACTGACACAAGCAGCAGGATGCCTCATGAGAGTCCTTTCAGTGACAATCCTCTGGACTGAGGCAAGGCTGAGAGGGTCTGTGTGGGCAGTATAACAGGCGCTAGGTTGGGAATGAAACGGTGCTTTGTCCTGCAGAACTGGCTCACCCCTGACACTGCTCCTTCCAGCTCACTTTCTGAAACACCCCACATTTGCCACATGTGATGCCAGCCAGAGTCATGGTAACCTGCAGCAAACTGGAATCTTACAAAAATCCCACGCAGGTAGGTAACATGAAGGCAGCTTACCTTCCTGGATTCCCATTGGCACAGGAGAGGTTTACTTCTCATGCAGTTTTGAACTCTTCAGCAATTATCTTTAAATGTGAATTAGCTAACTCTTCCTTGTTGTGACTGGGACTTCCATCATGGGTCTCCCAAACAAATTCTTCTTTACCTTTATGGGCATGTGTTTAGGATCTCGATTTGGACTGATGAAACTTTCTGATTTTCAGTTAGTGGCCAACTGTGTCTTTAGGTATGCATATCCCTCTCTGGGAGGTTCTCCTCCCCCTCTGCTCTGCCCTAGTTAGACCACACCTGGAATATTGTGTCCAGTTTCGGGCTCCCCAATTTAAGAGAGACAGGGTTCTGCTGGAAGGAGTCTACTGAATGATTAAGGAACTTGAGCATCTCCCCTGTGAAGAAAGACTGAGGGATCTGGGGCTATTTAGTCTTGAGAGGAGAACACTGAGAGGGGATCTTATTAATCTCTATAACTATCTGAAGGCTGGGTGTCAAATGTGAGGAGCCAATCTCTTTTCTGTAGTGCCCAGCAATAGGACAAGGAACAATGGGTATAAACATGAGCATAGAAGGTTCCACCTCAACACGAAGAGAAACTTTTCCTGTAAGGGTGATGGAGCTCTGAAACAGGCTGCCCAGAGAGGTTGTGGATCCTCCTTCTCTAGAGACTTTCAAGACCCACCTGGAACAGTTCCTGAGCAGTCTACCCTGGGTGTTCTTGTGTTGGCAGGGGGGTTGAACTCAATGATCTCCAGAAGTCCCTTCCAACCCCTAACATTCTATGATTCTATATGTATACATGCAAATTCAATATTATGGATATTAAATAATAGAAATATCACCTGAATTTTAGATAAAGGAAATACAGTGATTGCAGGTGGAATACAGCATGGCTGTCTGAAGGAATTGGTTGTATACACTGTGGACCCAAATGTTGTATTTGTTACCTGTCAAGCATTGTACCCCTTTGGTGTGACAGAAATCTCAAATTCCAATCTGTAAAAAATAAGATGCATGAGCCACATCCCATTTCAGTGTTAGGAATCATACTAATGAAAATGTATCTGATTTGTAAGCATATAAGGGTGAGAACATTGTCACAAAATAGGTATGTCAAAATATTTACGGCATAAAGGGCAACTAGATTAGGAAACACTCTATATAAACCATCAAGATTTTAGTAGCATTTGCCTTTTTCCATAATGGTATGTCACACTGGGAACATGGGCCACCAAGGAAATGAAATTCTAAATATGTTTACAGGGTGATGTTGATGACAAAGATGGTGCTGTGCTGATGAAATCTCATAGTAAGCATGGGAAAGGATGCTTTGTGGTCACAGCATAAAAGAATCCACACAGCTGAGGCCCAGGCCAAGCTTAAGTGGAAGAAAATATTTATCACAGCTCAGATATAAGTTATAAAGTTCATTATGTACAAAGCATTTCCAAAAAGCCAAGGATGAGCACAAGGCAACAGAACTGAGCATGGCTCCCTAAGCAATGCTGGCATTACTAAGATCTTCCTGTAGCTGTGAAATATAAACACGTATAGGGGAATGAGATACAGAATAGCTCCATTATCTTCTGGCTTACATAATATAGTGCATTTTTCCATTGGTGAACATGAAGCATGAACAGCAGAAGCCGGTGGCCAGTTCAGCTGTAAGAGGGTGAGTCTCAGGAACTTCTGTCCCTTTGATCATCGCCGTCCCACCTGGTGCTTAGCAGGTCCTGTAGTGGTGGCTGAAGGGCTTCTTCCATTTACAGTGTTCCTCAGCCGGAGCTCACCCTGGTGTAGCCTCTCCTGGGAGGCTACAGGTAAATGCCTGATGACTTGATACCAGGAAGAATGCCAAAAGGCTTATAGGGGTGGCTTTCCACCTCTAGATAACATGCAGGCAAGGGGACCTTGCTCTTCCCCACATCTGCATTCAGTGTCACGGTGAGCCCACACTGTCACTTCAGTCAGTCTAACAGGGTGCTTCACAGCTGGATCCCTACAGAATCCCCAGTACCTTTGCACTTGATGCCAAAGGGCACAAGCACTGCCAGAGGAAAAATAAATATTTAGTGACTGTTAGACAGGGTAGAAACAGGGTTCAGCAGCACAGAAGATGAAGCAGATGAACCTTAAGACAATCTGAAAAAGAAAATTTGGGGGAAAAAAAGATTATGATTGATTGATTGATTTTACTCTGTCAGTAAAGCTACTTCAAGGCTGATGCTGTACATACCCTTAAAAAGCCACATACAGTATATAAAAATATTTACATGCAATGATTTTCCCCAAAATTTTAGTAGAAAGTAGAGTAACAAATATGACAGGGAACTGTGATTTTCTTTCTTTTTTTTTTTTTTTTCCCAAGGTTACTTTGTCCAGAAGATAAAAGCTGTGGATACTAAGGAGGAAGAAAAAAATATTGAAAATAAAACCCAGTGCTAACCCAGGACCTGAAAGCTGTACTTTCATGATGTACTGCAGTAGATGGCTTTTAATCATCAGAGAAACTATATATATGACCCTGCTTGCAGCAAAGTCAGCTTGTGGGACTGATGGGTGTTAAGCTAGAATATTTGAGAAAGACAAAAGCAAACACAAAAACCCCCAACAAAGCCATAAGCAAACCTCCCACAATTCACAGTTTGGGAGCAGCAGAAATTTAGCAAATAGTTTCAAAGAATCTTCAAAAGGTGACCTTATTGGTAATACCTGTAGGGCCAGGAGAACCTGGTAACCTGGAAGGTAAGTTCATCCCTACCCTTCCTGATTAGACAGAGATCTGACCTCCTAGGAGGATCATTCCAGTAACCTATGGAGCCTCTCTTCTGACAAAACAGTCCAGTTTTAGAGGAAATGGGAAACACTTGTGTCTGTGGTTGGCCAGAGAGCTATTCAGCATGTCATGGCCCTAGGGAGGCTCAGATGCCAGTCCCTGCTCTGGTCAATAGTAAATGTTTTATACAAATTGGAAGCATGTTGACCAGTTGATAGTGAAATGATCTTCCTTTAGACTATTCCACATGCAATCTGTTCCAGAAGAAGTGATAGGAGGGATTTGACACAGGTTTCCCAAGTCCACATGGAAGTCTTAAAGGAAGGGAAGAGTAGGTTTTTTTCTGGTCTTCGGGCTTCTTCCCTCATTTTGGCCAAACACACTCAACAAAATCAACTCAAATTTTGAAATCAGATTGATTCTAAGTAGACAAAATTTTTAGGGAACAAAGTATTTCATAATTATGAAGTGTTTTCACAAAAAAAGAAGAGAGAATGTTAGATAAAATAATTAAAAGTGGACTAGAAATCCAGAGTATTTATGAGATATTTCTTCACTCAGGTTTGCTCTGTAACCTTTTGTAGTGAACCCTTCTTGCTCTGGGTCACATTAGTATGATCACCTACCTGAACTATATCTGGTATTTAGATACCCTTATCAGGGTCTCCACAGGCTGACAGATGTTTTATGCCAGAGATGTGCCTCTGCTCTCTGTTCCAGGACCCCTGCCCTGCCTGGGAAGAGAAGTAAAGCAAATCCCAAGTTCATTTGATGCACACTCCCACAGAGTATTGTCCTCTGAGCCTGGCCTGGTGTAAGGAAAGAGTCAACTGATGCACAATGGGAGCATTTGATTTTAAGGCAGATACCACTTTTAATGTGTTGCTCCTCTAACAAGCCTACAGGGAGCAGTCCATTATGGCATTTTGTCTTGTTCTTCCTTTACCAATTTTCTCCTCTATTTCCAGGTCCAAGAACTAATGAAAGGATATATCCCGATGTCTAATAAAGTGCTAACAAATGAGTCTTCCTGGTGTTTTTCAAGGTCATGGACAATAAACACCAACCAGAGGTCTCACTTGAGTTATTTACCAGCCACTGTGCACAGCAGGGTATCCTGGGCTAGCAGGAACTGAGTGCCCGCCATGATGGCCCATCAAGAAGCACAGTGTGGTCCTCCTACTCCACCATGGTCATTGCACAATTATGTTTTGTTTGCCATATTAGCCCTGTGAAAGTAAAGCTACTTAGAGACCTTTTTGCTGTAATTGCCACTGAATGTTGTTGGTTTGTATAAGGCAAGATAAGATTCTGTAATATGCCAACTCTTTTGGCATAACATCATAGGGCTTGGGTATCTCTTTCTGTTGACAGTTAAAGGTATGTCTGTATTTGGGAAGAAATGACAATCCCTAGTGGGACTGTGGTACTTTTAGGGTCGGGACTATCGTGCTATTTATGCCCAAATGCTGTTTCAGTTTTGTATGTGGAAGAAGAACGGTGCCCGTTTGTCTGCCTTGCAGGAGGACTGTTTAGGGTTGGATGGCAAGGCTGAAAGGTACTTTTCATCCCTCTGTGAGTGAAAAAGCAGTGAGGATATGTGGGTGTAATTTAGTGGGAGAAGCCACATTCCTCTTCAGATCCCAGTGGACTCAAAACCCAGAGGAGGGCGTTCAAAAGGAAGGAATGAAAATCATTCAGGAAGGAAACTGAATGGAACTTCCATGACTACCTTAAGAAATCCAGTGGGTTTTGTCATAATACTGCATGCTCACATAGGACTTAGGAAGGAAAATGCACCTGATCTCTGGTTGCCACAAGTGGTTTGGGCTGTAGCCCTGTGATCATGGGTCTGTTCTGGGTCCTGGGCTGCTTTGGTTGATACTGGCCACAAGCTTGTGAGCCAGTTGCTGCCCTGCCTCTGACCTATGTCCTTCATTTCACCACTACATTGCAAATTCAAATAATGATCCACCTTCCTCCTTTTTACTGTACTTTTATTTTATATCACTTCTAAAGAAATGATTGTTGCTTTTCTTTTTGCCATTAGGAAAACCTGGAGTTTCTTTCTCTTTCCTTAATTAACATTCTTTTGAAACCTTCACTTCTCTTCCAGCTTTCTCTTACTATTAACATAATGTGTCTTTCCATCTCAACTGACATTTTAGTCTGAAAAGTGACTGTGAAATTGCTTTTATTTGCAATGTGTTCCCTGTAAGAGTTCGACTGGATCTTACTTTACTGACAAAACCAAGCTCCAAGCAATAGATGCCAAATTAACATGACTAAGAAAAAAACCAATGTAAAGTCTGATTCTTCCTTGTTAACTTTAAAATAAACCTATTTATGTAAAACCTGTCCATTTTGTTCAGACTTACGTGATTCCAGAGCCTGTTCATGTAAATAAGAAATGATGCAGGTCCTAGTTTTCTTTTTTTTTTTTTCCTAGTTGTCTACAGCTCTGAAAGATATCAACAGACCTGGATGGGCAAAACTTGTCATCTCAGTGCTTATGAGATTACAGAAGAAAGCTAGTTTCTGGATCAGAGGTTTAATCTGCAATCAGTTTAACGACTGGAGACAAAAAAAGAGCAAACTCCTCATCTGTACACTGGGCAGGCTTATTTCCAAAGTATTGAAATCTTCACTGTCATTTTGGTACCAGTTTTCCATCAAGATGTTTTTAGAAGTCTGGAAAGTTAAATTCTATAGCTTTTTATTATCTTAGGCCAGGCCTTCACTTTTTCACTATGACGCAGAAAAGTAGTCCTGAAGCCTCATGTGGCATTAATGAAGGCAGAGCAGTGGGGGTCACAGAGCAGCTGTGTGCACCTCATAACTCCCACCTGCTGCCCTCTGACAAGCCATGGCCCCTTGCCTTGTATGTCTCTCATGGTATCCTCACAGCCAAGCTTAAGAAGTGTGGATTGGGTGATTGTGCAGTGAGGTGTTTTTATTTTTTTTAGCGACCCGAGCTTTGTAAGGTACATGTCACATTATCTTGCAGTGGGTAAAATAAACGATTGCATTTTAATTTGCTAAATTGAATGTAAAATGTGTTTCAGCTGTGTGTTTTCAGTTTTGAAAACCCTTTTAACAACTGAGTAATAGACAGTAATGTATGGCCAGCAGGTCGAGGGAGGTTCTCCTCCCCTCTCTACTCTGCACTAGTGAGACCACATCTGGAGTATTGTCTTCATTTCTGGTCTCCCCAGTTCAAGAGGGACAGGGAAATACTAGAGAGAGTCCAATGGAGAGCTGCAAAGATGATGAAGGGACAGGAAGATCTCTCTTATGAGGAAAGGCTGTGTGATAGGACAAGAGGTAATGGTCACAAGATGAAGCAAGGAAGTTCCACCACAACATGAAGAAAAATTTTACTGTGAGTGTGACAGGGCCTGGAACAGGCTGCCCAGAGAGATTGCAGTGTCTTCTCTCGAGACTTTCAAAACCTGCCTGGATATGTTCTTGTGTGGCCTGCCCTGGGTGATCCTGCTCTGGCAGGGGGCTGGACTTGATGATCTCCAGAGGTCACTTCCAACCCCTACCATTCTATGATTCTATGTTTTTATTTTTTTAAATCATTCACTTACGATTCAAGTCATTAAGGTTTGTGATGTCTGTTGATACTGGTATTTCCATGCTTTTCTATCTTCTTATTGCAAGGATCCAACTTTTAAACTTAATTTGCCTTCTCAGTTTTCACCATAAACAGTGGTGTTCCACAGCGTGTTTTAAGTGATGTGATAGAAGACTGAATCATAGAAAAAGGGACTCAGATGGATCACAAAAGATCACTCACTCCTACTTCGAGGAAGGATCAACTGCATTTCTGTCATGACTCACAGATATTTGCCAAAATATTTGCTTTTGAAGGTGTTTAGTAGTGGAGCTTCTAGGGCTTGTCTGGTAATAAAGCCAGTGCTGCACTATATTTTAGGGCTTCTCATAAGGGATTTCTTCTTATTTCCAGTCTGAATTACCTTTCTATAATTAAGCTCAACCATTCTTGCCTTTTCTGCTCTGTGCATACAGAGAATATCTTTTTTTCCCTTCCTCTGAAACATGTCCTTTTCGAAGTGCTGGAATACCATCTTGTTCCTTCGTTCTGTTTGTTTTCTCTTCATTCAGCCTTTCTCAGAAATTACATTTTCTGGTCCTTTGATCATTCTTACCACTTCCCTCTGCAGTGCTTGCTTACCAGCTCTCCTGAAGAAGAGTGCTCTGAGCTTTCTTTGTAATAGAGCTGAGCTAGCACACTATTGGTTTAAATCATTTTAGGGAGACAGCAGTACCAGAAGGAAACCCAGTAATATCTTCTTTTAAAAAAAACAAGTAAGAAACAAGATGATACATTATGTGGTAGAAGCCAAACTAACATGGAACCAAAGAAATGGTTAAGTTTTCCCAATTAGTTCAGTATTTCTCCCCCCCCCCCCCCCAAAAAAAAAAAACCCCAAAACAACTACAAATTAAATCCAGGAAAAAAAAATCAACAAAAATTTTTTAACCAGTAAGGGACTGTGAAAAATTC
>WTSP01012227.1:60040-73951 GCA_025331215.1 Actenoides lindsayi
AATACAAACAAACATGGAAACAAAATAAGCTTTAAGTTTTCCCAAATAGTCCAGTATTCCCCCCCCCCCCCCCCCCAAAAAAAAACAACCCCAAAACATCTACAATGTAAATGCAGTGAATAAAATATAGCTAATATTTCTAGACTATGAGGCAGCTTGTATAAACTTGGCAGAAAAAATCTGCAGTAAGGAGTTCTAATGATATGAAGAAAATAAAGTGTGTAAGCAATTTAAGGAAAAAAAAAAGAAATCCCCTAGGTGGGCGGGGGGGGTGAAGTCTCAGCTGCAATTGGAGGTGCTGGGGGCTGTACATCAGTGAGGGAGAGAAATTGCATTTCTGTTCATAAGTCTTACTGAAATTGAACTATTTATAGCAAGACAGTTGCTGTAACAGTTCAGTTGCCAACATTTTAAGGAAAGACCCTAGGTCATAATAAATGACAGCACAACTAGCATCTGAAATAAAGCATTTACTCTGCAGGAGAGAAGAGCAAAGAACGTGTTAATTCATACAGCATATGCTTGCTGTCATTTGTACAGATGGAGAATAAGGATATGTTTATATAGATTTTGGTTTTTAATTTTTTTTAGAGATACGTTTAGATTTAGTGCTTGTTGTCACCAAGATAAAACATGCATCACCAGGGCCAGGGTGGTTCATCTGGCCTGGACAGCACATGATACTGCCAGTGCTGGGATTTCCTGGCAAGAGTCCATCTACCCGAGGCACACTGTACTGGGGTGCCGGGCTCCCTGCTGCTCTCTCTGTCTCTGCCCTGGAGAGCCTCATGCAACATCTCTTGCCTGTTTCTCCTTGCATAAAATGAGAGGAACATATTTTGAATCTATGTCATGCCTTGGATTCTGTGGATGATGAACACTTTCTCCAAGAGGTAGTTTCTCAACAGATCTACTAGGCACACCGTTAGGGTATGTATACCTTTCCAACATGAAGATGACATTTTTTTTCCTGAAAGTGTAAATTAACTAACCCATTCCATTAAAAAAATGTCCCATGAAGGGACAGTGAAGTCCTCAAAAAGCTACTCTTCAGTCTGTGTCTCTGCAGGGAGTCATCTCCTTCACCACCATTCAGGTTACTGAGGCTCAAGAGGGTTTCTTACATTTGTTCCCCTCTTTGACTTATCCTTCCCTTTGAATTATCCTACTGGACTCTTGAGTTATCCTATAAACCTTTTCCGGCCTCTGGTATCTCAAGAGTAATTCAGGCAATTAGTTACTGTCTTGCAGAGCTAACTGCTGATGCAAACCAGGTATTACCCATGAAGAAAGCAAGAGAAGTGCTAAAAGGAAAAATGCTAAAGCCTAAAACTGATATAAAATGAATGAGAAAAGGCAGGACTGGACAAGACTGTTTTTACTCCCCTGTTTGTGTTTTACTCCTCCATACGTTGCTTATGCAACATACAACATTATAACTGGTTAGTCGGTTGCTGGCAGCAACAGACTAACCAGTCACACGTAGCTGACTGTCTGGCCATCAGATCTGTAACTAGTGTCATATGATACTATGCAAAAAGTAGGCAAAGCAAAAGGGAGTGTTCCTGCAGTCTAGTACAAAATATTATTTCTATGGAATCTAATGCAGCAGGGCTCGTGTGTTTCAAGAATCACAGAATGTTAGGGGTTGGAAGGGACCTCCAAAGATCATCAAGTCCAACCCCCCCCCTAAGAAACCACCAAAGGGGAGAGAAATTGTTTTCAGGTGTTAATGAAATACACAAAACTCTGATTTTGCCATCCTGAACCTCAGATTAAAAGGGATTCAGGTTTGAATATTTTTTTTCAAAAATCTGTTGCCAAGAAAACGGGATCAAATCCAGTACTTTGTTGGGGAAATGAATGGCATAATTCCTGCTGGCTTTGATAGCAGGAGAGTCTGGCTTCTGATTAAGATGCATCAAGGGAGGCTGGTTTGCTTCCCTGGAAGATGGAGGTGCCTTCCCTTGTCCCACTCAGATGAAATGCTTCGGAGTTAATGTGGGGTGAATTTATAGTTCATAGTACTTTTGGAGACATTCGGACTGCCTTTGTTCGTGCTTCAGTGGGCAGTTGGATTAGTTTTGGGGTTTTGCCAATGATAGCTGTTTTTTCACCATTAATGTCTCAGACTAATATATTGGATTTTCCTAATTCTGGTTCTCATACCTTTATGTGTAAAATGAGTTTTCAGATAATGTGTCTCCTCCTGTAAATCTGTACGATACAATGAGAGAAGGTAAAGGGAAAGGCAAGCAGGAGCAGGGAACAGGCTGTGAGAGAAGGTTAGTGCCAAGGGGCTCCTTGAAGAGAAGAAAGAGGACGGAGGGGAAGGAAGGCACAGGGCTGCCTGGCTGGTGGATGCTTGGGGTAAGTTCCTTGAGACTCAACCTCCAGCTGAATCATAAGTTTTGATATTTGGTTTAGGTGTAATCTCTGAAAGGAGTAACTGGTGCAGCACCATCAGATAGCAAAGGATCCAGTTCACTGCTGCGGTAATGCAAGAGTGAATCATTGGTTACACAAATCCTCAGCAACTGAAACAAATAAACAGGCCACTAGGTAGAAACTGTCTGATTCTGCTGGGTCTAGGAAACCATTATTTTGGCAGAAAGAATGAAAGCAGGCAGGTAATAGAATTGCCCATGATCCAGGATGCAAACACACCAATCTTCATATATTACTTCATGCAACAAACTGATGATGTTGCTTATTCCAGATTAAGTTCATCCAGAAAAAGATGCATTTCTGAATTTCTTGTCTTTCACATGCATGCACCACAAATGCCATTGCTAGTATAGACAGGATTTAATGGCCTTATTCTGCAGTATTACAATTTCACCTACTTCTTAGAGAAGATGCAAAATAGTTGCATGGTCAGTTTATATTTTCTGAGTCACACTGGAGTTGCCCCTTGGTCTGGGAAGGCTGATTCAGGTTCTGTCTCCCATGGTAACACCTCTTTTTTGTTGTTGTTGTGAATCTAAATGACCATCTCCCTTCTTTTCTGCTGAACTGGATTTCTAGAAGAGCTGAGCACAGTTCCTGTCATGGTGAGCTGAGGCCGTCCCTCATCACTGGACTGTTGAAAGCCACGTGGACAAGATGCTCTCGCAGTATGTTCTTCATCCCCTAAAGACCCCAAGAGCAGTCTACGTCCCCTGGGGGCATCAGCAAGCAGGTAGCATTCTATGATACCCTATACCTGAAACACAGAGACCTGCCTTAAGTTTGAACAAACATAAGCAACATTAGAGGATCTTGTATATTAACATGGTTTTGGCAGGTCATGAGGTAACTTCTCTAGGGGCTGAAAGGTTCTCCTCAGAGAGAGCAATGCAGCCAATCCATTGGGTAGCCTCTGGCTCATGCTATACTTCTGTTGACTTCTATATACTTGTATGTGGGAAAGACTCTTTTTAACTCTGATGAGAGTGTTGCCTCAAACATGGTAAAAGCTCATCACTGTAGCAGTGAACACAACTACTTTAAATGTTAGTTGGTCAGTGCATGGAAGATCTTGCAATAGTGGGGGCCTTGGCTGTGGTGCAGGCAATCCTTTCATCCTCCTTTTCGTAACAGCAAGCACAGTTACACAGTGAATGCCCTCACTCAGCCACTCAGCTAGAGGGAAAAAGCCTTTGAAGCATCCCCTCTGATCTCTGCAGGAGAGCTGGGAGGCCCTATGAGAGCTCAGTCACAGAGACACCCTTTGGCCTCAGGTTGTTCTCTCCTTAAAAAGGAACGTATTCCATTTCCCATACAACTAAAGATCCCTCTTAACAATATTGACAAATTGCATGCTGCAGTTGTTACACATGGAGAAATTGAGTGCAATGTTTTACCCAGAGATTCTTGAAGTATCCCTGGATCATAAAGCAAACAGTTCGTATTTATTGTTTTTTCTCCCTATATTGCTTTGCTATTTCAGGTGTCCTGGCATACTGTAATATCTCTTCTCCACTTATGACTAATCTATGATGAAGACATTGTATTTGCAAGGAGAAGCAGCTCCATAGTGAAAAAGGCCTTGCCAAGTGAGACAGGAGGGAAAACAATAACTCAACACTTCTTGTCTATTACTCACCTGCCCTCCTACAATGCAAGAAATTCAACAAATGCCAATTTGTATTATTCCTATTAAAACTTTCCAGATTAAACGGCTAAGTTCTTTCACCTACTGAGATTTCTCTTTTATGGGAGGTTTGATGTCAAAGTCTAATTCTGTTTCTGCCACAGACTCAACCTCATACCCAAAGCCACTTCAAATGGCCGGATAACTTCAACTTCAACCATTGGCTGAGGATCTTCATTGGATCCCAATGATTTTTCTCCCCATAGAATACAACTGTAATCACTAAAAAATTTGCTGAATATATAGCAAAATAAAACAGACAGCTGCTTAGCATACATTAAGTCTAGACTCTACAATGAAGGGTATAATAAAAGTCAAGGTAAGAGGTAAGAAGAACAGATGATTAAAACCCGGGAAGCAAAGGAACTTCAAGACAGAAATTATGCTGGTGTGGAAAATGAAGCAGGATTAACATCAGGCTTAATCATTGTTAATGCAATATTTAGTCTTAATTTTCCATTCCTGTATAGGCTTACACTTGGTAAAATACTCTTGAAAAATAAGCACTGTTATCCTTATTTTGTAGTGACATAAAAGCTTTTAAGCCTTTTCTACAAAAGCTCTTTCAATGTCTGAGGCTAGAAACTTCAGGCTGCTGTACCTATCTCTTCACCATTTAATTTCTCTCATTTTTCAGATGTCCCTGGCAATCTAAAATCCTTTCTGTCAGCAATCTTTTATGTAGGAGACGGACAACTGGTGAGGCAGGGGAAGGCACCATAATGGTGCCACAAACCTGAACATGTACTGTGAGCCTGTGAAAGCTTTGTCCTCTGCTCTTTTGTCAACTGCCAGCCCTGCTTGCAGGGATGGGCTGCAGCACGCTGCCAGCCAGCACCGCACCACTCTGCCTCGTGCATCACAAGAGGACTGAAGTGAACAAGTAAGATTTACAGTTAATGTTTTCACCAAATAGATGAACTGTTCATCACGATGATGTATCTCATCCACAAGTGGCACATCATGAAAGAGTCACTACCAAGGTCCGGAAAGATATATCCCTTGGCAGCTCTGTACTGCCAGGCGAGGCCACTTAAAAGCTGCTTTCAGCACTTACGTTACCACTTCTCTGTGGGTGGCAGGAGCTACGTGCCAGCTCAGCAGCTGCTGCTCGTCCCAACTTTCAAGACACCTCTAACCATTACAGGACTATAGCTGGAAATCCCAAAGCTATCTTCTAGTTCCATTTTCACAGCCCACAACCCACATTGTGAAAATCTTAGAGTCCCAAGAAACATTAAAAAACCTTCACATTCTCTAATAAAGGATGAAAATACAGAGTGAGATGTTAATTTATTTTTATTTTTAATATTGTAGCTGTTTTACATACTGTTTAGCAGTAAGAAATGAAATTACTACCTTGGCTTCATCAGTGAGGCCATAGTATAATTCTTCCCTCACAATCAGATGCTGGTGGAGTGCTAGTTGCATCAGCAGTTCATGATCATGCTGCACAGTTGTGTGTTCCCTTGGACTACTTTAGTAAACATAATCTGTGGCTTTAAGTCACATTTTATTTCTTTGCAGTGCTGTATATGAATGCCAGTCCTTTAAATTGAAGTTGGATTTTACAGGGAATCAGGTTTTCCTTTGGTACCTGGAAATGACCCCAGGGAATTAACTATTGCCACTCCGAAGGCACCCTGAAGTCATCCAAATTAAAAGCAGGGTGATGGTAGAACCTCAGACTGCAGGTCACTATGTGAATTGCTGGTGACTTGAATTTTCCTTCAATAGGAACATTCATACAAGAAAAAATTGTAAAGGGAATATTTATATTCATACAATAAGGACATTTCTGCTGTGCCTTATCACCTTGGGTTATTTAAAAAATATATTACTTTACATGAAATTATTTAGTTTTTCTTACTATCTTATTCAAAGCCTTTTGACTCATTTGATTATTGTAACATCTTTACAATTGCAACCCACAGTTGCTCAGATACTCCCTCTTTCTCTGCTACATCTGAAGTTTTAGACTTGTCCTCAAATTTACACGCTTCATACCCTATCACTAACCTGTGTCTTCCCTGTCTTTTAACATTGCCACCACTAGTTAGTTTCTTTGAATGCCCACTGCTAGTAGTTTCAAATACCAGCTTATGTGATCTTCTTCATTCTGGCCCTCATGTTTGGAGCTCTTTAAAATCACCTGCAATGAGGAAATGAGTCTTTCAGGCTCCTGATGCAACACATCTTTGTAGGAAGGCCTGCAAAAACCTATGTGAACTGTAAATTGTGATCATGGGACCTCTGCCAGGAGTATTTACTCATAATGTGTTTGTTTTCCCTGTATCTTCCTGCTTTCCATCTGCTTCACTTCTCTGAGTAGAGCCCAGCACTTCCACCTCTATGTATAGTTCTTAAAACAGTGGAGTTTCAGTTCATGCCTAGAGGAGCTGTGCGGCCATGTGCTCTGCTACTACAAATAGCAAATGATGCTTGTTATTTAGACATCCTGGCAAGCCAGACTGAGAAATTCTCAGGCCAGGATCTGTCTTTTGTGTAGCACCTAAAATTGCTTGCTTTTGACAGACATTTAGAAACCTGAGTAAATATTTTGTCTATCATTACTATGAATATAGCAGTTTCAGTGATTAATATCCATGTTAGTTTACCCAAAACTGAAGTTTCTGCTCTGACCATTTGTTTTGTCACTCTTGGGTCTTTTCTTTTTGCCTCATCCATCCCACCCATGCTTTCTGAGCACCTTCTGTGTAAAACTGCAGCATGAGGGATAGAGTGGAGTAGCTGTTAGCTGGTTTCACAGAGCTCCTGCCAGTTTTCCTTCTCAGAGTTAGAACTTTGCTTTGGTTACTGCACTGGTTTTGTTTTCTTTTGGGGGATATTTTGAGATATGGCTTTTTTTTTCTTTCTTTCCTGCATGGGAAAATTTGTTTGAATCCAAACTGGAGCTGTCTGTACTGTGTATGGTGGAGGAGGAAAAGGGGAAGGAAACAAAGGGCATAAATCCAGCTCCTTGCTTCTGACCTTGAGGGGAGTGGAGAGGCTCCACTGGACATGAAGACAATGTCTCTCCTTCCTAAGTGCCCACTAGCCCTCGGCAAACTCACAGCTCAGCAGCTATAACTCACTCTAGCAGCTTCTCTTGTTGGCAGATGCTAATGAGATGGTTGGCAATATTTGGCAGCTGCCAATGGCCATGGTTCCAGAGGCAGCTTGCTAGATTTGGCATGCCTGCAGCATCGGCAAAATCACAGTCGGTCCTGTTGCATTCCCACAGATATTCTGAACACACATTTCTGTGTTTTTCTACTGAGGTGTGGTATGCTATCCTACTTTGAGCACGGAGTGTTTCTATCATTGTTCATTTTTCGTTAAATTATGATGCACCCAGACATCAACCCAGCCCTTTAAGGTGTTGCTAAGCACACCCACCCTGCTGTGTACGTTCCCGGGAGGAGGGCAAAGTTCAGCTGTTTTCTGAGTGAGGCCCAAGCTCAACGCTAGCTGAGGTACCAGTCTCTCAAAGCCTGTGGTACTAAGACTTGAAGCGGATAAGACCTGGTTTTGTCTTTGCCTTAGAGACTTGCTCAAGAGCAATGATTTATAGCAGTGAGCTGAAACAGGAACCTGACAGACAGTGAAATTAAAGGAGCTTGGTTTAGCAAAATAAGTTCTCTTCCCTGTCAGTGTAACTAGAGTGGCTTGAGGTTGTATGCAATAACCCTAGGTCTTTTTGGCCCAGGAAATAGTTTTGTTTTGGCATTTATTTGTGAGCTTTCTCTCTGAACCATAAACCTTTGTTCTAAAGGATTGGGATGATGACACTTTTTTGAGCAAGTGATGTGAAGAGAGATTTTATAAACGTGCACGCTTAGTTTCTCTCTTCCCCTACTGTTACAGTCCCTCATCAGCTTTGACTGGGAGGTAGCTGACCAGTCAGAGGTGAAGCTGGGTCACTTTGAGATTCAGCTTCCCATGGTGGGATGCCACATTTAGCAAGTTTGGAATTCAGTGCATGGAGGGAAGTCCATACCTTGTTTAGGCCATTTGGAGCCCAGGGCCTTTGCTGTGCTCATTTACACACAAATTTTGCTGCATTAAAGGGAGTTTACATTGCTTGGTCTGAGAACAGCCATGTGTTCTGTTCCCAAAGCATTGGATGGTGACTGTACACATGCACGTGCTATTGACGTGCTTGGCATCCTTCTGTATGGACAAAGCCTTGCAAAGTGTGGTACTTTCCGGGCTTTGTACTTTCTAGGTTGAAAAGGGTCTGGACTGCTCTCTATGGCTGGGAAAGATGCAAAATATGTCCAGTCCACCTGGAGTTTGTATTTGCAAAGTTTTAGAGTATGCTTTATTCATTTGTGTATAAATGGCAGAATGCCCATGTTCCACTGAAAAGCTTTGGAAATCACTTTCAATGTTGTCCCTCCAGAAGCTGATAAATGTAGATCCAATTTAGGGAAATACTGTGTCAGCTTCCCATAGTAGATAAGCAATTGCATTTTCTTTGTTTTTTTCAGACACTGGGTTCTCAAGGCTATCTAAGTGAAGTGAGCTGGATCCTTTTCAGCTCTTCAATAGCTGTTAAAACTTCTTTATATCTGTAGATGATAGTGCAGCACTGCATGTGTAGGAGAAATGAGAAGAGCAGCTAGTAAAAGAAACCTTCTGCCCTTACTTTGCTCCAAAGTCTGGATCTACTTTTGTAACCTGATAATGTTCAGCCACCACAGAATCCAGACATTTTTCACAGCATTTCCACTGGGGTTTCAGCTCTGCAGGTCAGGGAGGGCCACAGAACTTTGTACAGCCTAGTCTTGTCAGCATCTGCTGTGTCTTTTGGCTGCAAACTGTCCCTCCACATCTTTACAGCAGGTCAATGCTGCAAGAGGTGGTGGCAGTGCTGGTACCTGGGAACCATGGGCTGCACCTCTGCTTTATTCCTTGCAGGAAGAGCACTGCCTTTCCCAGAGCTCTTGCCTGGCTGCCCATCCCCAGGATGGGTCGGATGTTCATTGCTGTACACAGGGCAATTGAGCCCTGCTCGCACTATCTTTTCCTGGTTATCCCTGTTTTTACCATGCCCCATGTCTTCTGATTCCATCCAGATTCATCTTGTTCCCAGCACAAGAACAGCTCTGTGGAAAAAATATGAAAAGACATAGTCATCAGTATGTAATATCAGGCTTTCTGAGACAGTTTTTGACAAAAGTTATGAATTAGGTAAATATAAAAATGTATTTTTTACTTATACTTAACAATGCTATACCTGTCACCTACATTATTCTGGCATGTCCTAGCTGCAAAAACTGGGGCTTCAGACATTTCCTAGGGCTTCCAGATGGCTCCTTAAGTTTTATATGACTCTACCTACCCCCTCTGACATTTCTTTCTAGTTAAGATTTGAGTACAAATGGAAATATTCCAGATGGCTTTAGCTGGAGCCAAGTGCCTTCAGTACTTCAGAGCTGCCTAGACAGCCCACTAACTAATTGTCCCTTCTCAGTCTGTTCATGTTAAATTCCTCAGACTTATTTTGGGGTTACAAAATTGTTCTTCTGTGATATGCAATATCTCTAAGTTATACTTTGTTCAGTGACACCCATATCCCCAGTTTCTTTAAAAGACTACATATAACCCATTTAACAATGCATGAATAGCAGTCCCACCAAGAGATGTGCTTTGCACAAACATCTGGCATTTTCCTTCTCCTCCCCTCAAAAAGCCCATGCTTCCTGTATACTTTGTAGTTTTTTAAGAATTATAGATAGTGCTCATGTAAAGCAAGGTCTATTTCCGAGATTTCTGTCTGGCTTCTTGTAGTGAATAATCATGTAATCTGAATATGATTAACTATCAGAAAAGCAAATCTGGAGATACAGATTTAGAGTGATTTACATTGAAGGCTGCCTAAGGTTTTTATTGCTTAATTCTCTTTACTTTTCCTATCAGTTGCAGCAGTGTTTCCTATCTCTTTTCATATGCTTTTTCATGGAATTCTTAACTGTGAACATGACGAAATGACCACAATGGTCTGCAAAATTGTAAGACTAACATCTTCCTAGCAAAAAAAGAAGCTAGTTCCCAAGCAAGGGAAACAACCAAATGCTTCAAATTCTCTGTTCCACACTGCTACTGAAGAAACACGAGTGTCTTGCCTCATTAGATTTCAAAGCATGACACAGAATATAGGAGATAAAAATACCAGCAAGACAAGCTTTGTTAATGGCCTGTTTTTCATGTTTAAAAACCAGTTTTGTACTCTACAAGACATTTAATCAGGAGAGAGTACCAAGATTCATGCAACTAGAAATTAGCATTCAATTTGTCTGTTGAAAGAAAAAGACCTCCATCTAGTCAGGGCTTTAAAAGTTGCCATCCCTCAGAACAAGATAGAAAGGAAAGTAAACTCTTTTAGGAGGGTTAGACCTAAAGTTGCATAAAGGAGAAATCACTGCTGAAATGTCAGAAGACAGAAATCAAACTCTCTTAAAACCTTTCAGGTGAAGTTGACGTCTATCTTTTCTACCCTCAAAAGGCTTTTTTACATAAAAAGGCTGGCATAATTATGTCTATGATATTTGACTGCATGCTCCTAGAGATAAAACATTCATCAGCTGCTTTTATTAAAGATACTGTTAGCATTTTGTTATTTAGATGTGTTATTACATGAAGCTGATTGTACCATTTCATATTCCTGGGAAAAAATATTTAGATGGGTATGAGAAACTACACACTGGCTGTCAAAATGAGCATGTGATGAAGGCAAAGGTGAGTAAAAAGGAAGCTGATGGAAAAAAAAGTTAGGAAAATCATGGTCACTTGTTTCCTAAATCTTCCTATTTCCTGTGAGCAGATTTCTAGGCTAGTGTACCTCTGTCCCTACCGGAGCTGGTTTTCTAAGTAACAAGTTAATGCTGTTAGCTGTTACTCCATTGCTTTCTTGTGCAGCTCAGGTGGGAGATCTCTGTATGGTGGATTGAAAATGCACAGCTCTGGTCATGAGCTTCCTAAGTATTGGTGCAATTCCACTTGAGAGAGCTTCAGTTTTGAATTTGCTGTTTCTTAAGTTCAGGTCGTTATACTGATATTCATAGGAATATATAATCACTACCAAAAAACATTGTTAAAAACAGTATTAAGCTGGCAAAGTTCACTACTTAGAAGTTAAGAAATTAAGAAGCACAATTGCACCATATTACAGCTCACATCACATTACAAATATATCTGGCAGCAGTGGAACTTAAAAGCTGTTTCACATGTGTCCCAGCACAAAAAGATCTACATTTTCAAGGAAATTTTGTTAAAGGCTTGTCAAGCTGTCCAGCACCCTAATTCTCCTACTGACCTGTGGATTTGGACTAGTAGACTTATTCCCAAACCTAGTATCACATCACTTTTTATTGTACCAGGGACTTTTATTGTAAAGTGTAAGAAAGGTTACTAAAGAAAGAAAGGGAATCTACTGTATTAATTGAAGACAAAGAGTCTACCAGCACAGGTCTATGGAGCTTTATGTAAAAGCCTTGCAAGTGAACTAGAAGTCAGACTGAGCTGTGCCTCTGGCAATGGAAGCAGAGGGAAAAACAACTCTTGACCTGATTTTCCCTCCCTCTCCTATTACCTTACAGCCATGCAGAAGCCAGGTAGACTGTGAGTGTGTGCAAACTGGGCGGGATAGGAGTACTCATTTTTCAGCCAAATATTCTCAAAGCTTGACAACAGACTTTGCCAGAAATTTTGCTTTTCTTATACAGGAACCAGGTGTGGCTTATGATATAATGATAAAATCTTTGATTAGACAAAATGTGAGGAAAGCTCTGCATACACTGGAATAAAGCTGAATAATCTCTGCTTCTGAAACAACCTAGTTTGCTGCCTAGGAGATAGGGAAAAGAGGAAAGGCTGTAATAGAAGGCAGCAGATGTTTTTCTTATCTATATATCCTTTAGATGGCCTCATTACAGTGGTGTCTGGGTATATTGTTCTTCTTCCTGAAGACTCTCAGGAGGTAAGGAAGTGATATTTTACCCATTTTCAAGGAGAATTAAGGCACAGGGGATAAAAAACGTCTGTGGCATTGTAGGAGGCTGACCTCAGCTGCTCAGTTTCTATTAATCCATCTGTGGATCTTCCCTCAGTTGTTTTTGCTTCTTGTATGCGCAGCTTCGCATGGTTTTAAGCATCTGCGAGGAGGATGCCTTCATTTATGTGTATAACTACATTTACCTAAAGTGTAAGATTCTTCAGTAAAAACAATCAAAAGGGAGGAAACAGAAGAATGAAGTATGTACAGTATTGTTCTGATGATTATAAAAGTCCAATTGCATAAAAATGAATTCTTCCTTCTTCTCCAGATCCAGCACTAGTCAAGCAGTAATGATAGATGGTGATTGTTGTACTGGAATGTGCTGTGTTTCTATTCACTCCTAACTAATCTTTACAACATATCTTCCAATTTCTCCACTAAGCACAAACTATTAAATTGTGATTTCATCACTAGAGTGCTCCACCACCACTGAGGAAGATTGACCCAGACTCCCAGAAGTGCCTGCAAAGTTTCAGTGTTTGATCATAAATAACTTGCGGCTGGCTTCTCATAGACTTCATCTCCTTTCTCCAACTTCCATGTCATACTTTATGGTCTCAAGCAAGCAACCAGAAAATGAGGAACATGATTTGTGGATGTGAGTGAAAGTTTTAGCCTACATGATATCTAAAGGACATTCAGGAGGATATGGTCTTTTAACAAGGGATTTGGGCAGAATGTTGCTATTCAAATCCCAAACTACAGTTCTGAAACCTAATTTGGTTGCCATCCAATCTTTCAGTGCCAAAATGCCACAGGGATTTTATCACACTAGAGGCTGAGAGTCATGGTGGGTTGCACTTCTATATACGCCTCAGCTATTACAAAGTGCAATTCATTACCTGACTTATTCCTGATCTGGCCTGGCATCTAGAAATGGGATCGTCACAGTTAGCTAATTTCTCTTGGTAACTGGTAATTGGTAGACTCTCATTCTCAACAGCATGTGTGATGTGCTATCTCAAAGCCAAGTAAACTGAGAAATTGGAGCCCAGAATTTCTTGTCAGCCTAAACAGTAGCAAATTAAAATTAAATGTTAACATTGTTCAGACCTACTGTATAGAGGGTGGTGGACTTGGTGTTACTGGGATGCAGGATGGCAAGAATGTCTCTGAGGTTATGGATTTGCCTTAATAGTTTCCAACCTCTTGTGTCATCTGAGCAGTCACCTCTCTTGTGGGTGTCTGTTTCTTGCTGCCTTGAGTATATGAGCAAAGTTGGAAGACAGGAAGTCTCCAAATACTTATGTATTCTCCCACTCCCAAAAAATGTGGATGTGAAACAGACAAAAAGCAGGGGCACAAAGGTAATCAGCCTTAAACCCTGCCTGTGTTTTGAGAAAAATGTTTCAGCTCTGTCTTGGCCAACCCTAATGTAATTAGGAGGAGGAGGATGCTCCTGTTATCTTTGGATGCCTTTAATAGCTAAGGTTGGGGTGGAAGAAGGTCAAAGCTGAAATAGTGTAAATAATGTAACAGTATTTAATCTTGACTTGGGATCTTAAAAAATATTATTAGATGACCATCCTTCTGTGATAAGAATCTGTTCAAACAGTACTATTTGTTGAAATAATTTTTGTCTATTTTCACTGGGTGTGTTTTCTGAAGTAAGAATTTCAGAAAGCTTCAATATGAAGCACCAAAGGGTTGAGTTGTTATCTTTGGTATAATCCCAGATTTTATTTGTTTGTACATTAGAAAAAAAAAAAGGGGG
>WTSP01012227.1:74051-126462 GCA_025331215.1 Actenoides lindsayi
GAATGATTAAGTAATTAAAGATGTTGGTATTGTTGTGTTTTTGATTTTGTGATGATTTGTGTGTAGATGAGGAAAGAAACGAGAGAAGAGGGGGGGGGGGGGGGGGGGGGGGAAGGCAAGTTGCTTCCAGGAAAGCATCCATTTATAATCCTACTCATAAATAATATCACTTCATATTAAATATTTAAAGTGTTTATGAAGTGTCTGAAGTAAAGCCACTGGAAGGGTTTAATCACCATTTTTATAAGTCTCACTTCATGGTAGAGCTCTGTAACTAGTGACAACTTTAAGACTAAGCTACAACACCCAGAGCCATTGTATTTCACAATTAGTACTCCTAAGAGGGGCCATGTGCCCACCCCAGCACATGACTTGCATTGACAAGATCAAAGTTTGCAGGTCAGCAAATGCTGTATTTCCCCATTCTGGCCCAAATCTTGATTTTGTTATTAGCTACAAATGAAAGTTGAGAGTGTGTGTTAAGATGGCAAATGCTTGACGGCATGCTTCTCCCTAAGCTAAATTAATATTGAACAACATGAAACTCATTGAATGAGTCAACCAATGAGTCAGCAGAGTAGTTAGTGGTGAAAGTGCAAGCCTACGGCTGATAGACATGATTTAGAATCTAAAATCTGCAATCTGTTTTCTTTATGAAACTTTAGAGACCTCAGGAAAACAACTTAATGTGATTGCCCAGGCTAGCAAGAAACCTTCTCCTTTATCACATAAACACTCCTCTGTGTGAATTGAACGATAAAAGCATATCCACAGAGAGCCCATCTACTGCTACAAAAAGTTTACACATGCTTCATTTCATTATATTTTTTTTTTCTATGAGATAAGGATACCTAGGCTTGTGTGAAATGATCACACTGATACCAGCTAATGCAATTCATACAGCTTCGCTTCCATTCAATATGAAATCCCAACAGGAACAAAAACCAAAAAGACAATGACTGTGTAGTCAATGAATTTTTTTATTTTTTTTTTCCAAAAGGAAAGACTAAAACACTTTTTGAAAACAATGACCAGTTGTCTTTAAAATGTGCCCTGTTAGCAGTGCTCAGGTAAGTAGTGCCAAATGCATCTTCTTAAACTCTAATTTTGTACATTGGCAATACCTGAGTATAGCAGTTAAATAAAGAAAACCATGAAACTTTAAGATCAATACTTTTTAAAAGGTATTTTTAAACAGAGGGATACTTGTCCTAAGCGATAATTTATGGGACTAGAGTTTTGGAGTTTAAAATGGCAACTTCACACATGATGGAAAAAGTTTCCAATCAAAAACAGAGTTCAGAAGTGCTTGCCTGTGTTGGGCCAAAATATTCTATAATTAATCACTGTCTAAAAGAAAAACCTCAAACCCAAAAATGTTTTAGCTGGGGAATGAGAGAATGGAGAAGAGGAGAGGAAAGGTCTCTATATTTCTGTTTTTCTTCTTTTTTTCTGTTAAAAGATGGTTTTATATCAAAACTTTTACAAATATTTCATGAAATCTGTCACAGAAATATACTCCTCAATGAGGAGAAATATCACTGAACAGTCTAAAGAACATCTGCTCCCTTGAATAGCCAGGGGAGCTTGCATTACATGCCCAGCTCCTTTGTGAACAAGCTTTCTCATTAGATTGTGAATCTGTCTCGATCCTTTTGTTTGAGCCTCACATGGCTGTTGGACTGATCTGCCTGTCATCAGTGATGCCCTGCTTTGTCATCTGTGGTAAAGCTCTGTTTCAGGTTGCTCATAAGTAACAGTTAGTTCATACCTATCGCTGGTGCTGCTAGAGCTTATGAGGGGGGGAAATTGGTGCATATATGGGACTGTTAGGGTAGTTGCACTGGACCATTTCAGTAGCATTAAAAGGTTTTGAGATTTCACTCTCTCTGGAGAAAGTGTGAGAAGTCTCCTCCAACAGAGCTGGTTATGGGCTAATAGCACAGTTGGGTTCAGGAGCTCAGAAGCACATTTTCCTGTCCTTGTTCTATGTTCTGAACACTATCAAAATGCTGCCTGAGCAGTTGCCAGCCTAGAGCTCTATGATAATTAATGTGGGAGCAGTTCTTATTGTGAGGGTGGTTGAAGCCTGAAGCAGCCTGCCCAGCGAAGTTGTGGACTCTCCATACTTAGAGATGTTTAAAACCTGACTGGACAAAACCCCAAGTAATCTGCTGTAGCTGACCCTGCTCTGAACACAGTGGAAAGACTAGACAATCTCCAGAGCTCCTGACCAATCTCAGCTGCTCTGTGTTTCAGTGAGGTACTAACGTTCTTTGGTAGCAGTTCTTCCTACACTAGCTCCAAGACCATTTAATGTTTCTTCCATTCAGCAGGGTAGTAGTCCTATTTCAAGGCCTTACTATCTCACTATGCACTGTACAAACTAACGTGTCCCAAGAGACACAGGAGTGTTCAATATCAGACCTTGAATCCCTGCTAAAGCTAGAGTTCCACAGATTTTATTTTAACAGAAAACTAATTTACTGTTTGTGTTTGTGGAGCTCTCAGGGTATCATTATCAGGACGTAGTCATGACAGTGTTCAAATATAGAATCAAAAGGGACTATCTGCCTCTCAAAAAGCTCAGCTCAAGCATAAACCAGAGAAAGAAGAATGATAAATGCATGGATAAAAGAAGCAGATATTAGTTATCAGCATTAGGAATCTAACCGTTATCAATTATTTGTAGGTATTTGGGGGGTTTAGGGAACATTTCCTGAGGATGGGGGAAAGAGATCAGCATGGAAGAAAGCAAGGTATTTCTTGTCTGAAAATGTAAAAAATTAGTGTTGGTGGCCAGGACCTGGTCCAATAAGTTAACTGAGCGGAGTGAATGGGTGGCTATATGAGGTCAGTGCAAGAATAAGGCAAATACCAAGGGCAAATAAGCAAACACTGGATGTGAAATTAATATGAAATATGCATTTATACCGAAGGGAGGGAAATACATACATAGATGAAGAGGGAAATGGTGGTCATAGCTGTGGAGGGGTCGTAGTGACCAGAAAAGGGAAATTTAAGAAAGCTATTTAAAAGAAGAGATGCAGAAAAACCTTTTCTTCTTAAGTTTAAAAACTGATGTGGTAATCGTGGTCCCAGGAGCATCCCTCCAGCAGCTGGAGAGCACAGTTGCAGTTAGAATGCGTAGCCACATCACAGAATCACAGAATCAATCACAGAATCACAGAATCACCAAATGTTAAGGGTTGGAATGGACCTTGAAAGACCATGTAGCCAACCCCCCTGCCAGAGCAGGACCACATAGATTAGGTCACACACGAACACGTCCTGGTGGGTTTTGATCCCTGTGGGACATGCAGAGCTCACATGTTGGGAAAAGGAGAGATGGCTGAGCCAGGACCATATCATGACTGGCCCAGCAGGCACATCGCATGTGTCCTCAGGTCTTCGCCTTTTCAGGACAAAATAAGGCAAATATTTTGCTAGTTAAATATCATAGTAACAAACTTATTTCCCCACTTATATCATTAAGCATTGGCTGCAAAATATCCCATGCCACTTACCTCATAGATGGGCAAAAGATCAAGCATATGAGAAGGACACCTGAGATGAATGTGAGCAAGTATAAGACATCTTCTTGAAGAAAAGCTCTGGTGTTATTAATTTTAATAGGTGGACTATTTAACAAGAACCAAGGAAGTGGACTATATGTATATGTAATATATACTCTATGTCAAAGATTATTGTTGATTATTTGTATTAATATTACAGTGCTATCTAAAATAATAGAGTTCCTGAAGCATTACAACTTGTGGATAAATGGGATCACGGTATGAACTGGTCTCTATGGCTGCCATTGTCTGAACTTAGCACAGATGTTGTTGCCTATGTGCTGCTCTGTTGCTATCCTCATGGTACAGCTAAGTGCCTGCATTTGCCTGAGGAAACCTGAGAAATGGGGCAGCTGGGGGAGAAAAAACTCCTCCCTGCTTCCCTGACCCAGAAATTTGATGTTGTGCCTATGTGTTGCTTCAGCTGCAGCAGCAGGTCCCGAAACTCAGCTTTAGAGACATCTGAAATGTTATCCCATTAATCATCGTCTTTGTTTTCCTCTCCATCTCCTCATTTTATTAACATTTTCCAGTAAGAGCTGTGGCACTTGCTGGCTCCTGCACACGGTGGTGAGCATGCAGATAAAGCTTTGCTTGGTTTTGGAGCAATTAGATCTCACCATCATTCTTTTTTTCAACAGAATGTTGTCTCCTCCAGTGCTCCCCAGGCAGCCCATGTGGTGGAAGTGCTGTGGGTTTTTGTCTTCAATGCATCTATGATGAACCTGAATAAAAGCATTGGTGCTGCGTGGGGCTGTTTTGGCAGCTGCAGAGGAGATGCAGGTGGCACTAGGGAAGGCTGCAGAGGCAGAGGTCTGCTGCTGCTGTGGAAACACACAGCCCCTTGGGGAACCTCCTCAGGGAAGCCCATCCATGGCATCCTTCATCTCTAAACATCTGGACAGAAGCAAGTGCATGTTCCTGTGTGACCTAATCTAGGTGATCCTGCTATGGTATTGGGGTTGGACTAGACGATCTTTCAAGATCTTTTCCAACCCCAAACATTCTGTGATTCTGTGATTTTGTGAGACAGGGTCACCTGCAGTGTTCTCACCTAAAAATGCATCAGCAACAGCTGCAAAATCCTGTTTCACCAAGCAGGACCTCATGAAACCAACCAACCTTCCTTCCTTCCTTCCTTCCTTCCTTCCTTCCTTCCTTCCTTCCTTCCTTCCTTCCTTCCTTCCTTCCTTCCTTCCTGTGTGTCTCCTCACACTCAGCAGAGCCTGCAGCACTGCCCTTTGTGGCCTCTGACAGTCTGCTGTTCCATAGAAATTATCTTCTGCTGGAGTATTATACTATTGGTCTCCAGAGGAAACTTGTGACTTTTCTTAAAAAAAGATTTCTAGAACTTTTAGATACAACTTAAAAAAGACAAGACACAGCAAAAGAACAAAACAACCAAAACTAACAAAAAACTAATTAAAAAGAGTTATAAATTGCTAACTGCAGCAACAGCACTGGAGAAGATGAAGAAGGCCAGAAACTAGAGTCAGCGCCATGCTCTCCAGGCCTGTGGAGTCTAATGGGATTTTTTTTCACCCTTAACAATTAGAGAGACAACAAGGAAAAAACACTGATTTCTCTTAGTTTAGACTGAATTAAAACATCTCCCATTTTTTGCCCTAGCTGTTTCATGTTTTATTGTATTAAAAGTCCTTCAAAAAAGTCCTTCATGTCTCCATGTCTGTGCAAGCATTAACGTACTTTTCTGGACAATCTTGCACATTTCTACAACACCCATTAAAGATGTCAGTTTGAACACTCTTTATCTTAAAAGACTGTTATTTCACTTGACAAAGTCTTAATGGGGAAATTAAAGCAGAGTATTTTAGATTCACACAAAGGTGTGAATTGTAATAGATTGTTAATTCTCCATGATAAGGGTTTGATCCTTCTAACACCTTGTACGCTAGTGAACGCATGCGTATGAGTAACATCTCTAACTTAGTGCATCTCTAACTTACTTGTGCAGGAATGAGTTTGAAGTTCTGGATAATACTTTTCTGTGATTACATTTGGCTTTATTATCTTCATCAATTATGAAATACTTCTAAGACCATATCAAGAAATCTGTATTTCCCTAGGGGACCCAAATCTACCATAAACATACTCTCTTTCTGGTGCTAGGTAGCTGTCTCCAGACTCAGTTTTACCCCCTAGTCAAATAGTCCACTATTTTTAATTACACGTGGCTTATATTCTTTTCATTTTAAACCACATCCTGTTTTCTCCCATGGAACAGAAACAGGAAAAGTTAATATCTGAGTTATATCACAGAGTGCAGGACACTTCACTAGAGTGCAGCAGAGGAGAGCACAGGGCGGGACAGCAAAGTGGAGAAGCAAAGCAAAGCAAAGAGAAAAGACCAGACCAGACCAGACCTCATGAGGGTCAGAAATGTGTCTTCCCTCCTGTATAGAATTAGGTTGCATCCCACAGCAAGGGGACACTGGTGCCAGAGAAATTCTGGATTACAGGTGACCTGTTTAATTCAGGATATGAAATTCCTACAGATTTTGTAGAAACTGGTTGGTGGTTAGCATGGTCCCCATTGGTGTCCAATTTAAGGTAAAGGTTGCTGAGTGAGCTCAACACTTAGCCTCTGCATTTTGCCTTCAGACTGGCAGTCAAAAGCATGTACTTTCAAGCCAGTCACTGTTCATGCTGCCCCTTGTCCCTTTATAAATTATGTGACTTGCAGAATAGATAGAGAATGCTTGAGGGAATATGAAACTAAATATAGGAGGAGAGGAACATATGTGGAAGAAACTGGAGGTATAAGAGGATAAAGCTGGGAAAAAGGACAGAGGGACAAGAAGTGCATGGGGATGTGCAGAGAAACCACAACTCTGTTCAAGTCAGCTTCCAGACTTCTGCTAAACACATAGTGTGTATGTATGAATATAAGGTGGGAGAAGGGAGGGAAGATACAAGTTACTTTTGTGTATTTAATGGTTATAAAAAACAGTTGGAGCTTCCAAAAAGATGCTGCTTTTTTAAAGACTGAGTAATGAGACCAAAGCCTTTTGCAATAATAAGAACCTTTCCAATCAGTTTAGCTTGCTTAACTTCGTTAGATTTTTTAACATAATTTCTTTGATGCTATGTTAAGACATCCCTGCTCTTAGGATCTTATGACTGAAAGAACATATGTTGCACTAAGATACAATGAAAAAATTAGAGAAAACAAATTATATTAATTTCTCTTTTGTTTGGTTGCTTGCCAAGTATGTAAAATCAAGGTTCTTTGGCTGTGAGCTACTTGGAACAATAAGTGTTAACAATAGAAGATGTAAGCTTATTGAACTCTAAACCCCACTTCCCTCACAGATTTAAAGTTTCTTCACCATTTAAAAATGTGCATACATGTTACAGTGTCTATTCTTAAACCCAGTTAAAGACCACAGTACTTAGGACCTTTGCTTTCTCTTTGTGCTGTCTGCAAGCAGCACAAAAAAGTTAAATGAGCCTGTTGGGTTTTCACCAGTTTTAAAGGTCAACATTGTACCGTATATTCCTTCAATGAATCATGAAATTCACTGTAGCTGTCTTTTCTTGCTCTGTGTTTTCCAAAGTATTGCTGAACCTGAGCCACATCCCTCAATTCCCTAAACTAATGTAATTTTGTTTTGGCTGTGTATTCTTCTCTATAGCAGATTGATTTTATACAGTTCTGCTCAACGAAATTTATCTTACCCATTTCAATACAGACAGGTCTGGAAGAGCTGTTTAACAGTAATGGGATGACACACAAGGTAACCATCTACTGCCAAGTTGGAAATTTCAGAAGAAAATATGCCTGTGATGAATTCTACTCTCTTACAGCTAATTACAGATATTTAGTTACTTATGGGGAAAAAAACCTCTGGGATTTTATGGGATTTGTGAGGTTAGTTGCTGAGCCTATCTGAAAGTGAGAGTATGTATTTAGTGCTTAAAGATATTTTAAAATGTTCAGCCTGAGGACTCCATGTTTAAAAATATGGGCCAATATACACATAATCACGTAAGGACGGAAAGAATGCATTTTAACAAGTCTTTAATCTGTGCAAAAAGCAATGGTGCCAAAAAGATTTCTATGGAATCCAAATTCAGTTTGTTCTTGAAAAGCTATCTGGAAGGAGGGAATATGAGACAACAGTTCACACTCACATCTTAGGTTTAAGTAACTAGTTCTGATTGAAAGGTCTTAAATTTACTTCCAAAGTCTTTGACATATAGCATTTTATAACTGATGATGCACTTACAGTAAAGCAAGGAGGTAAAGAACACACATGGATATGTTGGTTTGGGGGAACAAAGTTATCTATATTTGTATCCTTGGGAGCTTTAAGTGTACATTTTCCATGTGTCTGTCTGGGACAAAGGCAATGAACCATGTTTCCAGTTCTCAAACTAACTCATTCTATGAGGATAAAAAGCAAACACATGAGAGCTCTATTAAATATCACAGTACTGACAGCACCAACACAATTTTGGAGGGTCATCCAGTGTCAGAGGAATGGCTTAAACTTTCTAAAGGCCTGTAAAGTCTGTAAAAGTACAGAGTTCTGAAGTTTGGCAATACAAAGCCTGGTGCTACACTCAGCCCCTGATCAGGAAGGCATTTTCAGCTACTTGTCTTTCAGGAATGGACTTTCCAGGAATAAATACGAAAGAGACTCCCTCTTTCTACCATAAGTTCACCGTATGACCTTATATTTCAGAACATTAACACCAAAAGATATTAAGTATGACACAGTCTCATCACACAGAAGGTTAACTAAGTGTCCTTCATCCTATGCTTTTTCTAGTCATAAAGTTGAAGTTTGGTATTTTTGTCTCCCAGGTTTTTGGGAAAGTTGAAATGTTCAGGAAAAGTTCAAGATTTTCCATATCTTACTTTTTTTTTCCAAGGAATTGATTTCTGTAATAGTAGTTACCAATTTTTCTTCCAGATGCCGATCCAAATATGGATATGCAAGATAATAACAAGGTAGTAGGTGCTTTCAGTGGCCTGAGCTTCTCTGTTCCTTTGTCTCCCAAAAGTGCTGAGTAAACCTTGTTTCAGTCAGGGCATCTCAGCCCTGTGAAAATTATACCAAAACTTTTATTTGTGTACTTAAGCACAAGTTTAAAAACTTAACTTTAACTTTTTATTCTGGCTTTCACTGGTATTAATCAAATACCAGTCTGTTTCTATTGGAGTTAATCTGAAATGTACAGTTATCAGCATGCATTGTTAAAGTCATCATAAACTAACAAACAGAACAAAGCCATACCATGTAGTCTCAAGGAGAGAAATGTTTTCTTTACTCATAACGGAAACTTACAGAAAGGAAACCCACAAGCAAATTTTACATATCTGACTATGTGAAGAATCAGAAATCAAAAGACAGGCAATGAGGACAGGACAAAAAAAGCTCACACTAGTTCTCCTCTTTTTGAGGTGTGAATTTGCAGAGCAGAAGTGGATCACTGTTGCAAAACTCCCTTTTGAATGATTGTATACAGTAAAGCAGGTATGGAAGAATTTACAAATCACAAAGCTTGGAAGTCAGATTTAGGAACTCAAAAAACTATTAGTCCTAACAAGATATTCGTGGTTTACCATCAGGTAATTTTGCCAGCGGGAATGGAAATTCTTTTTTGTCTAAAAAATGATGACTTAGAAAGTTCTGCAGCTCCAAAACAACCAACTTAATTGATGTTATAGGCCTTTCTTTAAAGACAAATATTTTATTTCTAAATAATGAAGAAAAAAAATGTTTAGGTGCTCTTGCTTACAACTGCAATTATCCTTATTTTTTATTTAATGTCTACAGTGAAATCAGACTATGTCCATTCTCGCATATCTTTGTTTCTAAGAGAAAAGATACTTGATGTGTACTAGACATCTAGATTTACCATTAACTTCATTTAGGTACATGCCAAGCTTACTGTGTACTGTCTATAAAAAAAGCTAGGTAATAAATGCAGCAGAATTTGATAAAGTACTGTTTATCGAGTAAGCAGCAAAAAGGTATAACTCCAAATGTGAAAAATATTTGAAAATGCCAGGGCAAAAAGATCTATGTGAATAATTTAATATAAAAATATCCTCAAGATAAATACTAAATTAATTGTGCAGATAAAATTTGGGATACAGAAATTGTTTCCTTTCATTTTGCAATAACAAGATATGGTACAAAGAATCTTTTCCCTTCCAGCTAATCTATTACTGTAATCTCACTGGATTTTGAACACTTGAGTCGTTTCGATTTCAGAGGAGCTATTCTGAGAATTTTAGGCAGGACCCAAGTATCTTACTGAACTGCTCCTTATGGGCTTTCTGCCCTGCCCATTGGGGTCACTGGAAATCTAAATCTATGCCTTTTCCTTTTTTTTTTTTTTTTTTCCCCTCCTCGTAGGAGCTTCAAACAAGATTTAGCTAGCCTTTAGGCCCAAAACCTCAAACTTGTAGTGCAGAAATTACTTGTGCAGCATCAGCTTTTTTCTGGGGAGTCGCTAACCTGTACAACTTTTTCCATTTCTTCCCCCAGGCTTTCTCTGATGCCCAGATGTGCAGATGTGGGTGTGCCAAGCTCAGATGATGCCTGGGCAGATAGTTCCCACCCAAATGCTAGCTGGGTGCAAGACCTGGACCAGTCTGTAGTTTCATTTGTCTGGCACTGTAGGAGCTCTCACTATCCACTGGAGAGACCTGATCCCTGGCAGAAAAAAAAACCCCAAATAAAACTCTTTTCTTTTTTGAAATGTGGCTGTAGTAATCCCTTTTATCTGAGAGTTTATAACTGGAAAATAGTAGGTGTCCTGGCAACCTGAGAGACAGTAAACCCACATCCTTTGCCCTGCCAAGGGTGCTCAGCCTGCAGGCTCCACCGATTACTGCAGGCACCATACATAGCTGCCGGGTACAAGGGCAACAAGTTGTGTGTGCTGGAGAATACTTAGGACCTGAACTTTATATGGAATTTTGCTCAGCTGATTTTTTAGAGACCAGCCAACATTGCATGTGTTACCCCTGCAGACAGGCAGGGCCTCCTGCTTTGCTTGAGGTCCTGCCGGATACTCACGGAGCCATGCTGTGCTCTCAGGTACTGAGTTTCACACACAGCCAACAATATAATGGAAGTACAGAACAAAAGTGAGAACATAACCAAGCTTTCTGTTCATTGAGTATTGCTGGAGATTTTTTCAGTTATTCATTCCTATAATTATCTGGAATAATTGAGGTGGGGTTTTCTGGAGAGGGTGACAGAGGTATGCTTTATAGTAACAAATCTTCATAGCCAAAACTAAACCCTTAAAGGGAAGGATTAATTCTTCTTCAATGCTGCTCCTTCACCTTCTGCACCCCTCTGTCAAGAATAATTTTGAAAACAGTATCCTAAATGACCGTATATGAGGTACAAGCCACTTCAGTTCTCAGCTGTCATCAGCTGGGAGATGTGCAAAGTGGATTTGTAGCCTTGGTGTTTTGTATATGTTAACGCCTCTGGGTGGGTCCTGGTGGAGCACTGGGTTGATTTGCTCTCCAGAAGCACATTGCCTGCCTGCAGAGGAGGGGGTGAAGGTTGCTGGGACCTGCCAAGGGAGTAGGGCCAGCTCCTACCCACAGCCTACAACCCCAGAGATGGCTGTGGAGAAGCCAGTAAAGGAACTGGAGAGGCAATACATTGAGCAGGACACCTTCTGCTCTGGGGCTGCAGGGGAACAGGCAGCCAGCATGCATCAGCATTGATGGAGGTGGGAAGGAGAGGAACAGGGCTCCTGGGGAGATGAGAGGAGGGGGCACAGTATGATCCCAAGCAGAAAGTTTTAGAGCTGGCCAATAGAGCTGCAGAAAGTGAGGGTACAGTGAGCAGGAGAGAGATTTGTTTATAAACCATTTTATTTCTGTTCCATCTTACCCAATCACTTTGAATGCTTCTCTATTTATGAAGTATTTATACCCTAATAAGACCTGTCTTTCTGAGTTTAGAAGGATTTTGGTCTTTCTGGGAAGTTGCTATAGTGAAAAGTAAATCCATTTGAAAGTGCTGCCTGAATCCCATCACATTCCACTATCCCAAAATTTCAAATAATTTAATTTGAGTGTTAACATTAAATCTTTGACTTGTGAACATATTTCTGTAGGAAATATTCATATTTTGGGGCTAGTTTTGATGTTTCTTTTTATAGCATTCAAACAGAAAATGAATTCTGATGGCTTTTTAAAGAGACAGTAATTGATGCACGGTCTCTGAATACTCTCAGTTTTCTGTGGTACTTAATATTTTGAAAATACTAAGAGGTCTTAGGACTACAGAAGAGAGAAGTTACTGGAGGTTGAAAGTGATTGCGGTTAGATTGCTGATGGAAGATGTCAATCAGGACATCCCAGTCATAATGCCTGACACCAATTCTAAGAAGAGAAAGAAATGTTCCTCCTGTGTCTTTCAGGTAACGTTGGGCAACTAAGGAATTTGAAAGTTAGCCTTGACTATTTATTTGAGAAAGATTGACATATTTCCTAATCATCCCTGCTAAGCAACTTGTTTTCTTGACAGTCTCCAAGACAGAAATTATACATCTCTGTAGACTTGGTTACAGCAAACCCAGTGACTGGGTGGCATTTAGTCTTAACTTTGTTATTACAATATCATTATAAAACCTGTGAGAGCTGGTCCTGGATGGGGGGTCCATCAGCCAGATGCTGTACAGATGGAGAATATAGAGATGGTCCTTGACACCAAGCATGTTAGTACCGTGAGAAAGCTTTGAAAGCCCTGGAATGAAAAGGTAGCTTTTGGCAGGGAGCATCACACGGTGCCTGTAGCTAACATGGCTGCAGCTGTTTTGTTACTCAGCTGTGTGAAGGCAGAAGGATGAGGATGCCACTTTCTGAATTCTGGGACTGAAAAAAAGACCAAGGATGATCAGTTACTGAACTTCAAGACAAGGTGAATGCTTAATGAGAAACCTAATGCAGACCCTGAAATAAACATATGTTACCTTAAACAGAGCAAGAAGCTACCAAAGATAAAGAAAGAATTAGTGAACTATTTTGGGCTTAACCAGCCTCACTTCTTCTGCAACAGCATCTTAGTTTTAAAAAGTAGTTAAGAGGAGAGAGAAACACCTCTACCATGACCAGCTAGAATAGGGAAATTTTAAATTTGTTTTTTGAAGGAATATCCAGCTAGATACTAGAGGCTCCTCAAGGAGAGTCAGCCTAGTAGCAACCTGCTTTTTCTCTCTGTTTCCTACATCTGTTATGTGCTCTTTCTGACTTGGCTCAGTGATTCCTGTCCTACCTGGGAAAGCTTGGGAGAGGCTACTGCAGTTGATTAATCTTTCCCTCTGTGAACTGCGAGTCTGCTGCCTATCACAATCCATTGTTAGGAGCTGCAGCACACCACGTGCTATCATCTCAGAGAATCAAGAGTCCTAAAAGACAGCTTTGCTCTTCTCCCTATGTTACCACAAAGAAACATATTTCCCGATGGAATTAAACTATTTTCTTAGATCCTCTAATATTTGTTCTTTTATGACCATAATACGCTTTTTTAAACACATAGCTAAAAGCCCCTGTTAACTTTGGAGAAAAGAAGCACATGTTGTGCCAGAATTACTAAGAACCAAATTTATAAAAGTATTTAGCTGTATAAGTGTAGTTGTGATTCTTAGGTGGGATTTGCTTTTTCTGATGAAAAGTCATCTCTTTCAACCTTCTGATCTTCTCCTTGCATTCCTGCATTGCTCCTTGCACAGCCAATTACAATAACCTAACGAATTCTACAGAATCCCTTCTCATGATAGCAGGAACACAATAAAAACATTTGCAGACAAGAGGTGAAATACAGTAATGGTGACTAGCCCAAGCAGATGGGGCCAAACTCAATTCTGATTTCATGGAAGACAACCAAATGTAGAATTGCACCACCATAATTCAGGTGCACACAGCTTCCAAGACTTTCCTTTAATGGAATGTTACTTAAAAAAAAGCTAATTTACAGCAGGTGCCAGTTAAAGCTGAGGAGAAGATGATAATATAATGTAGTGGAGAAACATTAAATGCATACGTTGGTGGTGTATAACAACAACAAGGTGAAATGTTTTATCTATTTTGTCATAATAAAGCCACCTATATTTTATACGTACCTATGAAATATATATACCTCAGTACATCGACAGACAACGTCAAGTTAAGTGGGAGTGTTGATCTGCTTGAGGGTAGGAAGGCTCTTCAGAGGGACCTAGACAGGCTGGATCGATGGGCTGAAGCCAATCATATGGGCTTCAACAAGGCCATGTGCCAGCTCCTGCACTTCAACCACAACAAGCCCAGGCAAAGCTGCAGTCTTGGGGAAGAATGGCTGGAAAGCTGCTTGGCAGAGAGGCACCTGGGGGTGTTGACTGACAGCCAGCTGAACATAAGCCATCAGTGTGCCCAGGTGTCCAAGAAGGCCAGCAACATCTTGGCCTGTGTCTGGAATAGTGTGGCCAGCAGGACTGGAGAAGTGATTGTCCCACTGTACTCAGCACTGGTGAGGCTGCACCTTGAGTACTGTGTTCAGTTTTGGGCATCACAGTATAAAAGTGAGACATTGAGGTGCTGGAGCCTGTCCAGAGAAGGGCAACAAAGATGGTGAAGGGTCCTGAGGATGACTCTTATTTGGAGCAAACAAGGAAGCTGGTCTTACTTAATCTGAAGAAAAGGAGGCTGAGGGGAGACCTTGTTGCTCTCTACAGTTACCTGAAAGGAGGTTGTAGAGAGGTGGGTGTTGGTCTCTTCTCACAAGTCACAACTGATAGGACAAGAGTAAAAGGCATCAAGTTACACCAGGGGAGGTTTAGGTTGGACATTAGGAAAAACTTCTATACCAAAAAGGTTATCAAAGACTTGAACAGGCTGCCCAGGGAGGTGGTTGAATCACTGTCACTGGATGTACTTAAAAGCCATCTAGATATGGTACTCAAGGATATGGTGTAGTAGTGGCCCTGGTAGAGTAGGTAACGTTTGGACTTGATGATCTTAAAGATTGATTCTGTGTGATAATCAAACTTCTCTGCCCAGAAGACTTCTGATAAGATTCTGTCAGAGCTGCTGAGTAGTGTGAGAAACCTAAAGCAATCTGATCCAAGGCCTGAAACAGTTCTTAGGGACCCTGATATCTCTAAGTTTTATTTGGAAAGTGAGTGGCAGGCAATGAGTTGCTGGAAGAAGTTCCAACTCTTCCACCAATCACTGTTTCTGATCTTCAAAACCAGAAACAAAATCAGTATTAGCCTCATGCCCCGTGTATCCATATAAGAGACAAGAGAGGAACAAGGGTGGAAATCATGATGTAGAGGATTCCTGAAATAATCCAGCAGAGTAATGAAGGGTTGGGAACAATGTAAACCCTCTGAAGAATGCCTTTTCCTGGAGTAGAGGTCTCAAAAGCCATCCAAACTGACAGATCCAGCAGGATTTTTGCAATCCCTAGTCCAGATATGCAACCCCATAGCAGAACTAGGCTTATGCAGGCACCAGTCCCTCTTTTCTTACATCTTTGTGGTGAGGGCAAATGCAGGGACGTTTGGTGCCAAGATCCAGCAAAGTCCCTGTCCTGGCTGAGGGTGGACCCACTGTACAATGCAACAGGGACTTGTTGCTTGGCCCACCTAAATTATCTCTAAACCACCTATCCAGGTATTTAGGGCATTTAATCCTTGATATAAGCTCTCTGGAGATTTAAGCATACACTACTGCATAGACTGTGTTTGAGACTCACCAAACTTACCTTTACTGTGCAGTAGTGGTGACTAGAAGCATGTAAACTTCTGCTATCATCATACAGTGACTGCAAGAAATGGGGCTAGACATATACCTGCAATTACATTGGGCTTTCATAGTCTATCACCTATTGTGACTCATTCTGCCAAAGTGAACTCTTTAGTTGCTCTACTGTTCCATATAAGCGTGGAATCATTTCTTATTAGAAATACTCTTTGACAGCTCTAGTACTAGTTCTGCTACTAACTGTAATATCTGAGTTTGTCATATTGTCTACTTTTTACTTATTCATTTCCTTTTCTCGGGTATATTAAGACACACTTAAATGTGCACCGTATTAGATTATCATTGAAAATATCTTTTATATTATTCTCATAATTACAGACTGTGAACATGAAGTAGCACAGACAGGCTGTGGAATCTCCCTCCTTGGAGATATTCAAAAGCTATATGGACACTGTCCTGGGCAACCTGCTCTAGGTGGCCCTGCTTGAGCAGGAGGTTTGGACAAGATGAAATCCAGAAGTCTTTTCCAACCTCAGCCATTCTGGGAGTCTATTCTAAAATTCAGATTGCCATTACCCTTCATCTTTTGGAAGACTTTGTTATGTCTTCTTGGTACCTATTTTGTAATAGCACCAATTTTGTAATAGCACCAGTGAGACACAAAGTAGTTGATTTTCGAGAGGGAATTACATTTTACAGATGCATTGCTTTCCATTTTCTGTGCCTAATTCTTGTTTTAGCTAGTGAATGAGTACAATGTGTTCAACATGAATTTCACTGAAGAACTAAACAATTTTACTTTAGAAAATCTTTTCTAAATGCACTTTTTTTGCCTAAGCATCTAATTTATTCTGATGTACTTTACCAGTCTCTTTTTTTTTCTTTTTACATTATGACCATTCTAAAGCATTCCATGGCTTTTCTTAGTAGATTAAAATGTGCCAGTCCTGCCTAGACTTTATACATCAACTATTTTTTATGGTTTTGTTTGTGTGTATGGTTTTTGCCTTTAGACTGTGAGTTATTGTTTTTGTCAATCTGTTCTTCCAGTGCTAGACATGTTTTTTTATAAGGATAATGTAAATTGGCATAAACTTACGTTGTTCTACTTACTACCTCCTAACAGAAAATGAAATAACACTTACTTGGTTTTTGTTTACCACAACTTACAACTTTAAAAACTGTTTCATTTTCATAATTGTGTGTGCACAAATATTGCTATGTGTGTGTATCATATTGATACATATCAATATGTATTCATGCTGATGTTTATATAGGTATATATGCACACAATTATTATATGACTTAGGCATTTCATGTGAAGGATTTAGAGCTAATTTTGCTGTGTGTCTCGGAACAGCTGATTACCAGTAAAGTGAAACTGTTAAAACCTGGTGTATGTGATTTCGTGTTAATGGCATGTCCTTATTTTGATGTCCAGTTCTTCATCAGAGGGACTTAAATTTATGACATATCTTTGATTCTCTTCTGCTTTCTTGTCTATTTTCTATGTATATCTGAATGGCAAATGGGAGGATGGAGCCAGGCTCTTTTCAGTAGTGCCCAGTGACAGGACCAGAGGCAATGGACACAAACTGAAACACAGGAGGCTCTGTCTGAACATCAGGAAACACTGTGAAGGTGGCTGAGCACTGCCACAGAGGTTGTGGAATCTTCATCCTTCGATATTCAAAAGCCATATGGACATGATCCCAGGCTGCCTGCTCTAGCTGAGCCAGCTTGAGCAGGGGTGGGAGGATGGGGAGCTGGACCAGACAATCTCCAGAAGTCCCTTCTAACCTCAACCATTCTGTGATTCTGTGAACCAGTCCTTCATTGTTGTGATTCCCAACTTCTTGCTTACTGTGGCTACATACCAGGAACAATTCACTGAGGATACATACCAGGAACACTTTGGCTCTTCCATAACCCAGAGTCACAGTGGAAAGGCATAACACTCATAAATTCCCAGGTTGAGAAGCTATGTCATTGTGCCCCAGGAGAGAAACAGTTAGAGCAGACTACGCAGGACAGTAAAATATTTGGCAACAATCAAAGCACATGCAGAAAGGAAAACCTTGCTTTCATGAGCCTATGCAAATTATTCAAGCTCATATGAAAAACAGTAACTCTGGGGAAGATCAGTTGAGATGCAATTCCAATTTCTTCACACATGCTAGTGAAGGGACTACCTCACTGGTACGGTTTCCTTGGTTAAAATCATGATTTCAGTCCTCTGTGCCACTGAGTAGCAACAGCGGTTCTTCTTTATCATACTGCTTACCTTTAACTAATCATAGAATCATAGAATGTTTGGGATTGGAAGGGACCTTTAAAGGTCATCAAAGCCCCATCAAGCCTGACCTCAAATGTTTCCAGGGTTGGGGCCTCCACCCTTAATGTATGAAAACAAGTGCTTTAAATGGGGATGGTGAAAATCTCCAACTAAAAGATGGAGGTGATTCACTGTATGAATACTCTGCAGTTTGTGAGAAGAAAGAGTTGAGTTTGGAAATTCTGTGTCCTTTTCTGCTTGAGAACTTTTCATCCCTCTGTGCCTTTCATGTTCAACACTGAAGGTTGTAGGCTAAATTGCCCCGAAAGCTGGTAACCAAATAGAAAAATATCTGCACTGATAAATCTTTTATGGGTCAACAAAATCAAATACTGGACTAACATTAGAGTAGTCATGTTGCTACTTAGCTTCTGAGCATTTCAGGGATGTTAATGGAGTATGAGAGCAACCAGCCCTTAATGCAAGATAGGCCAGGAATGCCAGAATGAAGAGAGAGAGAAAAAGGGATGGTGGAGGCAGTCTGTTTTAACTGCAACTGAAAAAAACCCCACATTAGGCACAGAGAAAAAGGTTGTTTCATGGCAAAATGATTATGACAGAGATTGTAGAAAGTAAATTATGAGCTTTTGAAGAACTGTGACTTAATTCAGAATGTGAATAAAATGCAAAAGTAAGGAAGAAGTCAATCCTGTTCCTAAGCATAACTCTCAACATATGCTCACTGAAAAGCAACATTCCCCACCTTCACAGAACTTTGTCAATACCTGTATGAACAGCCTGCTAGGAGGTAGTCATCCCATACCAAAGACACACAAAAGGAAGCATTGCATGTCTGTGTATAAATGCAGAGTACAGTCCCCTTCAAGATATGCTTCACTTTAATCCAATGTGAGACACTTTGCAAGGATATAGCAACAGAAAGGCTTCCAGAAACCTTGCAGCCAGTTGGTGCTGCCCTTTTCTAAAGCCTAACCTGACAGACAGCTTTTGGAGAATGAGAGATAGGCACAGCCACATGCTTGATGCACTTCAACTGCCAGAGAGCAGATGAGGAACATCACAACAGGATCACAACTGTGGGTTTGCACCAAGCTGCTTCTGCTGAATTAGTGGGCTAAAATGCCAGCCTAAGGATTCAAACAGTTCAGTTATTACCAGAAGGAAAAAAAAGCTTCACTATGTTTGCATGTTTGCTTTTTCCTTAGTTATGCAAGTAATTTTCCAGATTTCTCAGGCATGTTTGCAAGTATCCACTGATGTACTGACAAGGACATACATCTTAAATCTGATGGTTGCCATGCTGAAGTCATATAATAAAGATCAGATTTACCAGTGCATTTAACTGTCCTTTTGTATGTTATTATATACTCTTTTTAAAACAGCTGTTTTGTTATTTTGGACTTTTTGCTTACACTGGTTCAGCTGTGTTTGTGCAAAGCTGCTGTTTGACTTCTCCTCACCTTATATGTGTTATTCTAAACTTAGGTGTACAGAAACCAGCACAGGGTTATTGATCTTTTAGTAAATCTGTGAGACATTTGCAGTGAAAGTGTACATCATCCTTGAGGGTGACATAGGAAAACATAATTTGTTTTTACACAAATGGTAGTAGGTGGCCATGTTTTGTATTACTGAAATGGTAAGTTACAGTACCTCTCATGAATTTGCAATAATTTATATCAATGCCTCCAGGCTTTGAGTTTGACCTGTATCTTCAGTCTTCATCTATATATTACTTTAGGATTCAGGACTGTGCTTGAATCCAAACTCGCTAATTGTGCTTGGTGCCTAAAAATTATCACTCACTTTGCAGAGAGCAAATGGCTGCCTGGGCCGGGAGGCTGAGGCATAGGCTGCTGTGGGGGATCAACCCACACTTGGGCTCAGCTCTGAAGCAGAGATTCAGCCCCTTCAGATTGCTCAGCTTTGAGAGCCAAAGTCCATAACCAGTCACAGATATTTCTTTTGGTTATCAAGTGCTGAAACCATCTAGAACAAGTATTCATGAATGGCAGTTTTAGACAAGGATTTGCATATCATTTCATTAAAGACCAATGCACGGAAAAGAACACCTTAGGTCAGGAAAGGAGATCCTTTTAAGTGAGGAGGTGACACCTGCCTAATCCTTTAAACAGCAAATTATCAAGAAAAGTTCGGTGGAAGGATATGACAAAGACTCTGGTTCACTCTCTCCTTCCTACAAGTGTAGTTTGTGTTAACAAATACCTGTATTTTGCTTTTTCCTCAAAGGACTATGAAGGAGAGTTCTGGAAAAAGGTGATTATATTGACCTGCTAGGGAAGAGTTACAAGTGCAAATAATAGTATCCAACTGACCATGACTTTTAAGAAGAGGAAAAGTGGTGCTCCCTGTCTATAGTGTGGGAGCATAGTGTAAATTGTTGAGCATGCAGAAATGTTAGTAGTAGATGGCCTGAATTCTAGGCATATCTTAGCTTTTGTGGATTCAAATCCATCTTTACCACCTTCAAAAACTCACAGACTGACATTTAGGTACACCACTTTACGTAAACAGCAGCTTAGGCAGAAATAAGACTATGTGAGTCCTGCCCAAGACGTCAAAATTCACTTTGGAAAATGAGATTTTCTGATTCTAAGACATTAAGACACTCACAGAAAATTTATGCCAAGACTAATTGCAACCAACTTCAAAGGCATTGAGCTTTACATCAGAAATACTTTTGACCTATCAGTTTTCTAACAAGAATGCTGCAGTCTTGATGCTGAAAAATTAAAATTTCACCAATGTATGGTGAATTCAGCCAAAATGGATGTGTTTTCCATGTCTTATTACTATCTGAATATCCAGTAGTATATATTTTCAGATTATTAAAATCCCCATGGGGAAAATTATGAAAACTGTCAGCCTGGGATATTTTTTAATGTAATTAACAGCTTTCTTTGTCTTTAGCTCGGACCATTTAACAAACAGTGGGCTTGTAGGATAGAAGTTCTTGAGTATTAAAGTGATTGTGATTGACAGTTTAAAAATTACAGATGAGAAGATCTTTATGTGACAATGAGGCTCAATGCTAGCTGGATAGCTAATACTGAAAACCTAAGATTTCTTTGAAGATTCCTGCTGTGCCCCTGGTGACATGTATTCCACCCATAAATAAATGTTTTCCTTTCAGGCACCTTTGCTGTCAGAGACTAAGGCTGCAAGTGAATCCTGAAAATAGCGTTTCTTTTTTCCAGAATTGCTGTGTTTTATTGGGATTGTCTCTGCAGGGGAGCTGGACGGGAAGGCTCCAGCAACTGTGAGTACTGGCTCTGCTCTAAAACCCACGCACTGTTGAAGTCCTTACCAGAGCACATAAGTCCTTACCAGAGCAAGCTGGATTCTGAGTGAAGGAAGTATCAGGGTCCTTGTTTCTTCGGAGCTGTCTCCAGGACTGACTACCACAGTTGGTATAGGAAGGAGCTAGAAACTTTCTTTGTTATTTAAATTCAGAAGTCTTTGTGCTGTAGAATATTAACCTCAAGACTGAAGAAAATTACTTCACAAGGAAGAGAAGTCTGCAGTACTTTGAAAGGCACAGATGACCACATAGAAAATATCAGCTAAGATATCAGCTAACAAGAAAAAAGTGATACTTCATCCAAATTCGATTTATAATTTTAAAATATTAGTAGCAAAAATGCTAACAAAGATGTTACTGAGACATAGCATTAGGGCCTTTTATCCTATGGATGCTATCTCTAATGGTAGTGTCTATCCCCAAAGAGAGCAGAATGCAGGGTTTTTTTCCCCTCAGGAATACAACTGCTATTCTAGTTAAGGAGTATCAAGAAAAAGAAACAGGAAATGTTATGGGAGAAGAAAGCAAATACACAGAAAAGATTCTTTGCTTTCTCTTTTATTCTGTCTTTTCATTCTTTACTCCTTTATTTCTGTCCTTCTGTTACAGAGGACAGAACAAAATCACTCAGTTATAAACATACATAGGTGGGTAATATTTTAATTTCTTTGATAAACAGGATGTACAGATAAAGAAAACCCACATTCAGGGTGCACTAAATTCATCATACTGTGAGTGTGGGACTAGGGTTAAAAGGATTAGGGTTAAAGGGATAGTGTTTTGGCCTCTAACAAGGTTGGGATTCCTGGAAGAAGAGAAGAGGGCCAACAGCTCATAGTCAGTGGAAGAAGAAGAGGCCAATTCAGTTTCCACTGCAGAAGTAAGAAGGTGAATGGATGCATTCCACTAAACTGCCAAAGAGGTAGGATTATTTTAGTCAAGAGAGCATGGAAAATTAGAGACAGGAAAAGCCCTGAAGCATCACTGGGTCTGCATGTTCAAGAATGAAAAACCTAAGCAAGAAAAGCAATATTTGTAAAGTCAAGCAAAAAGTGTCTAGTTACAAGAATAGTCGAGAGACAGACAAATAACAGGATATGGCTGGTAGAATAAACAGGCAAGGAGTCTACAGGCATTTCCATGAGTCACTGCTGGGCTACATACAGTAACCAAAGTGCCACTGAGAAATGATTCAAGGACATGCACAAGAAGCGGATGCAGAAGAAATCAAAAGGAGGATTAAAGCATTGTAAGGCTGAGGAGACAGGGAAATGGATGAGATGGAATGATGTCATGGAGAGATACCTTTCTTGGCCAGACAAGTGGAAAATTGAGGTACATAGATTATAGTTCTGTTTATGAACTGCTGCCAGCAACTGCTTGTTTACAGCTGAGGGTTAAGATGACAGCTGTACCTTAATATGACAGGAAACCTTATTTCACAGTAATTCTGACTGGTCTGGCAAGGGATCACGTCTGGTAGCAATCGAGGTCTGAAGAGACTTTTTAAATCTAGTACACATCTGAAAAGTACCAAAGTGGAAAAGGGAGAATTTTTTTTTTAATTTTTTTTTTTTCAGATTTATGGTACTGAAAAAGAAAGATCTTTTTTTTTTTTCCAAGAATCATTGCTAGATGATAGTGCAAGTAAACAAAATCAAATGACCAAACTGTAAATCAAAGCATATTTTAAAATGAGGGATTTGGTTTTATGCTCACCAGGAGTAAAAGCTGGAATGCCCCTGAGCCTGCTGTTACTATGTAAGAGTCTAAAATGAAATAACCAGTTTTCTGACTGAATGGCTATCCCCATGGCAATAGCAGAGGATCTTGCACATTAGAGACTGAAAGGAGTGAATAGATGAGAAGGAAGCACACTAGATCCTGACACAGCCCAAGGTACAGCATGTATCCTTAGGACTGAGCTGTGAAGCATACATGCAGAAGGAACAGTCCTTGTATTTCCAGGGTTTATCAGTAATATGAGACAGGACTACACTGCAAGTCAGGCAAGGACAAAAAGAACTCTTGTTAATTTTAGAAGCACTAGGATTATTCTGTCTGGAGCATTAAAGGTGCATTATTTAATGGATGTCTAAAACTTTTATTAACCCCTCTTCAGTTGCATTTATTTTCTACTTCACGGCTCAAACACAGCTCCAGGATAAACTTTAAAGCCAACAGGAGCTGCACTTTTTTATCCCAGGGTTGGAAGGAGCTCTCTAGCTCCAGCTCTAAACTGAATAACCCTTTCAAATCTGCAGCAGACCTCTATATGAATTACTGATTTATTTATTTTTTTAGTTCTGCTGTAAAACAGGAAATGAGAAATAAAAATATCATTGGCACCTACCAAATTCTAAGTTCTTATTTTGGCAAGAACAAAAAAAAGATGTTCTGACACAGAATGTTCCCATTTGGCATAAACAAAACCATTAAGGTATTTGAAAGAAAAGCCAAAGAAATAAAGCATTAACTTCATAAAATATGATGTGGCAATTTCATGTCTTTTTTCCATAGGTTCAGGGATCAAATTTCTCACCCAAGCTATGACCGACTGAATTCTCTTCTCTCCTGCGTGCCCCATGTCCTCGCAGAGCACCCCACTCTGCAGCCTGGTAGGACAACTCTAGGTTCAGCTTTCTTTTTCATCACTGTTGGTATTCTTACATTCCATTAGAAAAAGGATATATATATTCTTTATATCACAGAATGTGGGTGAAGACAACTTGTTTGCTTGGTTTACACCAGGAAGGTAAAAGGACAGGTTTCAGTTCTCTCAAGAAGAAAATGGAACTTAATTTGTATCTCTAGTATCCTGCATATTCTTGAAAAATCCTGAAAAGCTCTGGTTCTTGAGCCCTTGTATGGCTGGCAAACATGATTCCATTTTCTTTTATTCTGGTTTTGTGTGTCTGGTTCTTAAAGCAAACAAACCAACCCACTTAAAAACTTTCAATACAGCTGGACTGAATTTGATATTTAAATTCAGACAGACTGAAATCCTAGTTTTACTGATTATATATACTAGAAAACAAAATCTACCCAGATAGTGTTGAGAGGGAGTAAAGTCTCCCCAGATGATCTTTACAAACCTCTCCAAGCTCATGTTCAGTGGGAAATACCCTCGTCCTTCCCCACTAAAGTCTTTCGCACAATAGAGAAAGGAAAGGGGAGATGGTGAATTTTCTTCTCCCATAAGCAAAAGTATCCTCTGGAGTAATTTATTTCCGCTGATCCTTTTAGCCCTTTCACTGTTACTGAAGCTGGATTATTCTATACTGCCACAGGGTCAGGTTAGGGTTCTGATAAGATGTCTAATGTTCATTGAACCATTCTAAATTTACAGGCATTTATAAAAACGAAGAGCTGGAGCAATAATAGGCCTGGTCCTAATTTCCTCCACAGTTAGCAAAGTTAGTTGCAAATTCAGATTTAAAGGCAGAGGCTGGAAATAGTAATCAATTTTGGTAGTGCTATATGATATCTTTGGAAACCTCAGTGGAAAGAGCCATTCCCCAGCAATCCATAGTTGCAGGGATCAGTATGAACAGATATTTTAAATTGCCATGCAGGATTTGAAACAAGAATGTAGAAATTGGAGTGATCAATTTATTTCAGACGGCCTTTGGTTTGTGAAGGTTTTTCACTGACAGCAGTTTAGCTACAGGAGAAAGCACAAATAGCTACCTTTGCAAAGTTTCTGTCACAATGCATAAATACAATGCATAAAGATTGATAAGGTTACAAAGTCAAACATCCTAACAGAAGAAAAAATCAAATCCACAGAATCATAAAATAATCCAGGGATGAAACCCCAGGAGGTTGCTAGTCCAACCTCCTGTTTAAGGCAGGGTCAGCTAGGGGGTCAGAGCAGGTTGCTTGTACTTTTATTCAGGTGGGTTCTGAAAATATGCAGTCCTCAGGAAACCTGATTTGCCACTGGACTGTCCTCACAGTGTAAAAGTTTCTCTTCCTGTGCAATCTAAACCTCTGTTGTTGTAATTCAGGTTCAGTCTCTCTCATCCTACCTGTCCCCGTCTTCTTGATGACCTCATCATAGGTCCTAGAAAGATGCTTGTAGGAATCCCTTAAGATTTTCCTTAACTAACTTTAGGAAACTTAATTAAAGTTTCCTCCTCAACTTTAGTTTAGTTTCCTTGTGTATATGCATATGGCATGTGCTATCACAAGAGTCTCTAATTACCTGAACAAATGTTACTTCTTTCTCAAGATTTCATCCTCAATTACTGAAAAGGATGGATGGCATCTTACTTAAAGGGCAGCAACTTATTAAATTTTTATTCTGCATTGTTCAGCATGTGGTCTCATTCCTTGTTTACAGCACACTCTTAAAATTAACCCCCTAGGGAGAGTTTTCTCATTATCATTAATTCCCTCACAGGTTTCTAATAGTATTGACTATGAGACTTGTGTGGGAGTTGGAATTTCCATTACATGAAATTTCATAGAATAGCCTTGTATTTTTAATTTCTGATCTGTAAAATAAAGAAAAATGTTCCTGCAAAACATTTTAAAATTAGAAATTGACCCATTTACATGGCATATCTCAGACTGAATGAAGCTGTAATTGTTAAGTTGCATGATTTGTTTTCACAGTTTCATAATTTCAAATACCAGGTGGCCTGAAGGTGTATTATGCTTATCTTGCGGGTAGGAAATTGAAACACAGAATAAGAAAGTTCTACGGCAACCATATATTTTGTATATCTAAACTGAAACACCTGAGAATGTGGTTAAATAGAGACCTGATAGAATTTTAGGGAGTCCTAAGTCCCTGTGCTCTTCCAAATAAAGACATGTACAGTGGTGAACCTTAAGGTGGTATGACGCGCTAGAAAGAGAATGGAAAAGACTTGAGTCTTCTCTGTTAGTCTGTGACAGTCTATACAGGGACAAGTATCTTGATTTAATTACATTTCCAGCTGCTTTGGAGGACAGAGTGCACCTCATACATCTGCTGGGAAGGAGAACTGCCAAAAATTGATGCTCTGCTTACAAGTCCAGTGCAAAACTAAAAATGTTTTTCTGATTTGGCTAGTCTGCTCCCAGACACAACAGGTTTTGGACGACACACAGAGGGGCCCAGCATCTCTGCTTGGAACAGCATCCACATTGTCTGCATGGTCCCCAGCTCCTCAGGATCATCTGGCACATCAGAGATGGTGGATGAAGATCTGTGGTCAGAGGCTATGTTGATACCAGAGGCCTCTCACCAAGGGCCCAGCTTAGATATCTGTTCTCCTTGCCGCTGTACATGGGTGCTGGGGAAGGCCTATGTTGCCAAGCAAGGGAGCTACAGGAGGGGGTCCACAGGCTGCACAGCATCAGAGGTGGCAAACAAGAGACTGACTGGAGCTTCTGCAAAACCCTGCAGGTACAAGAGCCTGAAGTTCCAGCTGCATTAACAGAGGGAGAGGCAGAGGCCATGCTTGTGACACTGGGAAATGGAGACTGCTGTGATGGTGAAGACTGGAAGCTGGTGACTTCTGGCACCAGGAGGATGTCTCCAGCCACATCTGCAGATCTATGATTCCAGAAGAGGGTCAGTGCCCTAGTAGCAGAGGAGAGGCTGGCTGCTATGTCCATGAAGTCTCTGTGCTGTCAGCATTAGATGGTGAAATTCAAGATCCTGAAAAAAAAGATCACGGTAAGGAAAAGGATCACAATCCTGGACTTCAGGAGAGCAGACCTTGACCTGTTTGTGGATCTTCTTTGAAGAATCCCATGGGATTCTAGAGAGAAGTCCAGAAAACCTGGTCCTTTCTAAAGGATCCACCTCCTTCAAGCTTTAGACTGGTACATCTCCACATGTAGACAGCCAAGAAAAGGTAGAAGAAGTTCTGCATTGATGAACAAGGAGCCCCTGACAAATCTGAAATGTAAAAAGGAAGTATACATAAGGGGAAGCAGGGACAGGTCACACTGGAGGAATATAGAAAGAGACTGTTTGAATGAGTAGATAGGGGTTAGGAAGTCAAACTCCACACGAAGTTGAATCTGAACAAGGCAACAAAAAAGGCTTCAGCAGGTACAACAGCAGCAAAGGCAAGACAAGTGAAAATGTGAGCCCATTGCTGGAGGAGGTAGATGGTCTCGTGCCAAAGGACATAGAAAAGGCTGAAGTACTCAGTGACACTTGCCCTCTGTCTTTAGTGGTAAGAACAGACTTCTCAGGCTCCTGAGATGAGTGGGAAATTCTGGAGCAATGAAAACTTACCTACATGGAGGATTATCACATTAGGAAGCATTTAAACAAACTGGATATGCACAAGTCCATGGGACCTGACAGGATGTGCCCAGGAGTGCTGAAGATGCTGGCTGGTGTCATTGCAAGGAAAGTCTAGATTACCTTTGAAAGGTCATGGTGATCAGGGGTAGTTCCTAAGGATGAAATCAAATGCCACTTCTGTTTTCAAGAAGGGCAAGAAGGAGGACATACAGGTCTGCTAGTCTCAGCTTGACCCCTGGGAATATCCTGGAACAATTAATCCTGGAAATCCTATATAAGCATCTAGGACAAGATAGTGATTGGGAACAGTCGGCATGAGTTTATGAAAGGGAAATCATTCCTGACCAACCTGACAGCCTGCTATGATGAGATAACTGGCTCAGTGAATGGAGAGTAGTGTTTGTTTTTATCTTGCCTCTGGTAAAGCTCTTTACACTACCTCTGATAACATCCTCATAGACAAGCTAAGGAAGTATAGATTAGATAGGTGGACAATGAAGTAAATGAAAAAAACTGTTCTGTGAAGTGCTGAGCTGAAAAACTTATGATCTGCCTGTAGCATAAAGCCCATCTGGAGGACCGTCACTAGTGATGCACTCCAGGGGTCAATACTGAGACCAGTGCTGATTAATATCTTCAGTAATGATCTGGATGATGAAGCAGAGTACATCCTCAGCAAGTCTGCAGATGATACAAAACTGAGAGGAGAACTGATACATCACATGGGGGTGTCACCATTCAGAAGGAACTTGGGACGCTGGAAAAAAAGGGTCAGAGGGTATCTCATGAAGTTCAGCAAAGTGAAATGCCAAGTCCTGCCCCTGGGTAGGAATAACCCCACAGGCCAGTGGGGATATACCTCCATGCTGGAGTCCAATGGGTTTGAAAACAGTTTGGCAGAAAAGGCACTGAGGATCTTGGTGGACACCAGGTAGAACATGAGCCAACAATTCCTTGCAGCAAAGAAGGTCAAAACCAACCCGAAGCTGCATGGCGGGGAACACTGCCATCAGGTTGAGATAGTTTATCCTTAATCTCTACTCAGCTCTTGTGAGACACATCCAATGTGCCAGGCTGAAGTCTGGTCTTTCCTGTACCAGAGACATGGACATACTGGAGCAATTCCAGAAAAAGGCTACAAAGACAATGAAGGAATTGAGGCACATATGAGGAGAGCTGAGAGAGCTGGAACTGTTCAGCCTGGAGAAGGCTCAGTGGGATCTTACCAATGTATATAAATATCTGATGGGAGGGAGCAAAAATGGAGCTAGGCTCTTAGTGGTATTCAGTGACAGGTTAAGATGCAATGGGCACAAAAGGGAATAAGGGAAATTCAATTTAAACATAATAAAAAAAATACTTCTCTGTGAGTATTATCAAGCACTGGCACAGGTTGCCTAGAGAGGTGGTGAGGTCTCCGTCTGTGGAGAAGTTCAAAACCCAACTGAACATGGTCCTGGGCAACAGGATGTAGCTGACCCTGCTGTGTGAAGGGACTAGATGATCTCCAGAGGTTCCATCCAGCCTCAAATGGTCTGTGATTCTGTGATTCTATGACTTTTTTCTCCCTGAATCTTACACTTTAAGAAACTCTCCAGACAAGAAAATGGGTGGAGTTTGCTTTCATTACGGCTCTTTCTTTCTGTTCCCCCTTAAAATGTTCTCAAAAACCTCTTTCTTTGTGGTCTTTTGGGTCTTCGTGGATTTTGTGGAATTTTCTTCATATATTCTAAACTGCAGGTCATGGATACCACCACCATTCAGGACCTGTGTGGAGTTATGCTCAGGACAAAGTAAGGTGTATATACAGTCCAGAGTCCCATCTCTGTTTTCAGTAACAGACGGTGAGAAAAGGGTATCATAAAGTCATGCTTCCTTCACTGTACCTTTGCCCATCCGACTTCCTGCAAGCTGAAGTGGCAGTGTTTTCACTTGTATTGTTACTTTAATGGTTCTCAATGGTCTTTTCACCCATGCATTTATCTAAGTAAATTTGAACCAGTTTATCCTTCTGGATTCCCTAGTGTCCTGCAGCAAGCATTGTACAACACTTACGGTTCTGACTACATCTGTTTGCTTTAAAGTTGCTGCTTAGATTAATATCTTTCTTCCTGTGTTGTGACTAATGAATAATCACTCCCTCTTCATGTTCTCCATGGTGCTAATGATTTCATACGCTCTTAAAATATTCACCTAGGGAATCTTTTTCTGTGCTAAAGAATGTTAATCTATCTACTTATAAAGCAATTGTTTCAAACTCCTACTCATCCTCCTCTGTCACCTTCCACTGTCCTTATTCTATTAGATATGTCCATGGGCTGGAAGGACAGGATCATACATAATGTAATGTTCAAGATGTGGTCAGATAGTAGCATCATATTTTTTCTTCCTAGAATAACCCACAATGCTTCTGCAATCCATTTCTTGAGATGTGACAATTTTTAGAGCCTTTCAGTGAGTTTATCTAGTTAGAGTTATTTTTCTCCATGTATTTTACATTCATCTACATCAAAATGTACCTGTGATTTACAGTTTTGCTAGACCTATTAGTGTCCCAGAGCAATACCCCTGTTTTGTTAGGCAGTGGTACATTCACTTTTTCTGGCTTTACTGTGCTTTGGTTCAGTTATCTCATTCTGCTGTATTTGTGGCCTGGCTGCAGCCACCTTCTCCACAGTAGATAACTTGTGGCCATTCTTTATTTCTTTATTGTATTTAACCATCCTGAGTTACCATCTCATCAAAATACAGAGCTACTTCTGATACCTCGATGCTATTGCGATGCTATTTGAAGGAACTGGATTCCAAGCCATATGAAATTTTATATTGGTTTTTTTGTTTGTTTCCAAAAATTTCCACGCCTGATGTCAGTGTAGAGCAGTGAAGGTATCTTATTTCGGCTTTCTGCAGGGAAAAAAAAAAAAAAAAAAGTCTTATACTTCCTTAGTGATATTCTTACTTTACATGATTAGTATTAAATGCAGTTGCATGTCAATCTCCGTCTCTTTTTAGGTAGTGGCTATATTTTTGTCACTACTTTATTCCAGCTACTTAGGCTAGAGGTAATTGGAGCTAATTATATCTTTAAATTCAAATTTCTTATCAAACTCGTGCTTACTGAAAAGCATGCTGTAGTCAGGACAGAAATGTTATATTCCACAAAAATAAATTTATATGATCATTCATTTAAGCATAAATACTGTCTAGTATTGTAGTCTCAGCAAAGACAGAACAACTATAAAAAGTGTGTCATCAAAAAAAATATATATGGTGTAAAAAAATCTCTACCTATAATTCCTTAATGGACCAAGTCTTCCTATACCACAATCATTGACTCTTTCAGATGACTTGCTATATATATTCTCCGTACTTTTTGTAAGCCAAACAGCCTTAATGAAAGCAGTTGTTCCTTTTAGGTCAACATTAAAGTCTTGTCCTACTTTTAGGTTTTTGATTCTGTAAATCATCCTTATACCTATCCTTTGAAGCAATTTTTTTCTATAATAACTTGGGAATCATTATCTTGGTGCTTTCAAATAAAATCTCAACACTACTGAAAGCCTTCCCTTATAATGGGGTCTAGGAATACACTGTACTGGTTCTCCAGGGCTATTTTTCATGGGGTCTTGTTCCTAATAATAGTGCCAGGAATAATAGTCCTCATTTTCACCTGAAACCAGACCACATTTTTAATCAGGTTCACAGTACATAACATACCTCTTGACTTAACTCCATTGCACTGTCAAAATGCTCTGAGTGCATCTGCAACCACTAATTCTTTCCCCACTTGGTATTCAACTTGCAAATCATACATTTGTAGCTGAAAAAACAAGCTCTATTCTTAGTGGCAGCAGAATAGTTTGCCAGGCCCCTTTTGGCACTGTCAACAAGTGGTTTATGGTCAGTGTCAGCTAATAGTGGCCTCCCATAAATAAAAACATGAAACATTTTTCACGCATGGATGGAGACCAAAGCCACATTCTTTATTTGAGTTTATTGAAAGCTTGGAATTTGTTCATTCCTATGATGATTATTCTATTGGGGTTTTTAAGTTTTAACCACACCATTGTAAAGGATTGTGCAATGCTTTTCCTAGAGCCATCAGTGAACAAACTTGTTTTGCATTTATCATCATAGCAACTCATGACTGAAACCTCATCAACCCTTTTAATCTCTTCCTGTTTTTTTCAGGACCAGAATGAGTGCTTTTTCTTTATCTCAATACCAATTTACTATAGCCTCATGGTTCATTAAGCACAGAAAAAATAATTTGTATTTACTATTTCTCTAAATATTCCTCTCTTTTCTAGGTAATAGAAAATGTTCCATTTCTGTATGACTGTTTAGCTTCTTGAAGCTGATATCTAAATGAAGAGTCCTTTTTCTGCACTGAATTGTGCATGCCTGGTCATTGTTGGTTCTTCCCATTGTTGTATGGTTCTGAGGCAAAGATTCTACTTCCCTATCTTCTTGTCCCAGACGTAGGGGGTGTTTGTGAGAAGGCTGGGATTTTTCAAGTGTAGTAGATAGCGCATACGTGGAAAAATTTTCTTCCTCTGAGTATAAGCTTGCAACATGTTTGACACAGCTGGTTCCCCTGCCATGTCCAGTGAATGCATCTGCTGTATGAAACAAAGGGCAAATTTCTAACATGGTCTTTTTCTTTAGTACTATTACTTTCTTTAATACTATTACTTTTTCTTTAGTACTATTCCATACTCTGTAAAAGGGAATGTAAACACCTCAACAGGAAAAACATGGAAAAAGTTAATGAAAAGACGTCACTACTGCACCCTTCCTTTTGTTTTTTCACAAACACACACCTACACAAAGTTAAGACCAGAGAAACAATTAGAGAATCTACTGCAAAGGCATGTGGAAAGGGCAAATGATCAGTGAGCACAGAGTTGCAGGGGGAGAGCAGCCTGTGGCAAGAAAAGATGGGCAGTGAAGACAAGAAGCTGCAGCCCATGGCTGGCTGGTGACTGAGTCAGTTCAGTGGGTAGCAGAATGGTCCATTCCTAGAGAAGGTCAGTGGTTCCCAGGAACAAAAGGCCCCATGGACATGAGCCTTCTGCACAGGGGAAGGCAGATCCTGAGGGGACCATGCTTGGGAGTACACATCAGGCTGGGCTGCCACCCATCAGGGGCTTCTTTGCCTCATGGGCTCTTGCTCCAAGGCACACGAGGGACACCAGCTCTGTGATACTTCCTTGATGATAAGCATTTGATTATGACAGTTTGTTTTCTTCTGTCCATAAGGTCCTTGTTGTTTTTTTTCCCTTGGAACAAACGTGTTCTCTTTTGGCACCACTTTGGCTTCTGCTTCTCTGACTGTGTTACAAATAATGTGTCCCATTAGCTCTCAGACTGACTGTCCATTTGTCATCTGCTGCATCATTGCCCTATGAGGCTTGTTTGAGCTAGCAATATGGTGGTGTTCGTTGTTCCTCCTGAGTGTATGTACCACAGGAGTGTGTGTCCAAGATTTTTTTATCTTTTTTCCATATGCTTGTCATTGGCAGTGTTGTTTGGCAAAGGATATGCATATTTTCGTGCTGTTTCCTTGTGGAATTTTATTTTGAGCTTTCATACACTTTTCTATCCTGGGTCACACTTTGCATGTCTTTCTGGGATTAGGTGTCCACTCCTAATGCATGTCATTCCAGACAGGTAGGCTCCTTTCCTTAAGACAGTCTAATGGCTCAATGTTGGGAACTCCACAACAGTCTTGAGGTGTTTTATCTTGCATTTAAATCAAAATTTATCATTTAATATGAGATTTGGTTGGTGCCACATACCTTCAAAACTGCAGCCTTCAGCTGTCAGCATTTGTTCAACCTTTTCCACATCTTTTTATTTCTTAGTGTGTTGAAACCTGTTTCTCCTAAGTTTCACTTTCATGTGGAGGCAGAAAAGGTAAGGAACAGCAGAGGACAAAGTCAAAGTGAAATTATGCAAAATCAGTAGCTGCACTCTCATGCTTGTGTAACACAATATGTGAAACGATCATGGTACTACACTGCACTGATTGTAAAAAAGTTTAGTTTTCCTGATTTTTTCAGTTACTATTGCTCAGACTTTCCTAAAATCATACTTTCAGAAAGTTCAAAACATGAGTAATTTCAGCTGCCGGACTCTGACATCTATGAAGAAACACATATGTAAAGAAAGGGCTGATTTTAGTAGAAATTGTTTTAGTCACTTTAGCTGTTTAAGCATTGACAGAAAATTGCTGCCTCTCTGTCCCGTCCCTTAAAAATAATATTTGAATAAACCTCCTTGTCTACCATATCAAAATGGAAATAAAATTAAATTTTAAGCTGCTAAATGATGTTATTGAAATACTACATTCCCAGTGTATGAACAGGAAATGAATGTATTTGTTGCCTGCTTTCTCCTTCAATTCTGACCCAAATGTCCCACTGTCTTGCCTGAGCATCTTAGCAAAGAATATGAACCAGCTCCTACTTCTGAAGGACGGACTTATAATTTCCATCAGTCAGCATCACAGTTTGCCTCTCCATAAAGCTTTTCTTGATGGACGGCTAAGCATGCTGACTTGAAATATGGAATCATAGAATGGCTTGGGTTGGAAGAAACTTTTAAAGAGCATCTAATCCACCTCCCTGCCATGGGCAGGGAGACCTTTTACTAGATCAGGTTGCTCAAAACCCCATCCAATGTGACCTGTTCTTTACAGGACAGCTACAACTTCTTTGGACAAACTATAGCTTAAGTTCTTATCCTAAAGGCATTCATACTTAGTTTTTGTTGATTCTTTTTCAAGCCCTCAGTAGAATAACTCTTCCTTTCCAGGCTGGGAGTGTTTCTTCAGAGGAGTGCTCACTTGTAGGTTGGGTATTCCACACTGACCCACACACGCTGCTCTCATACAGCAACTCTCCACTGCAACCAAAGCCTTCCTCTGGGTTTTGCAGAAAAACAGGCATTGAAGATGTGAGAAGCAGGAGATATTCTACCTCTCCACACCACCTATTAGAGAAAAACCATCCTATCATGGGACTAACCACCAAATAAGAACTTTCTAGCCTAACACCCTGTACCACTGTGAATTTCATGATCTGCAAGAACCTTCCCAGCTTCCTCAGCAATGAAGTTCAGCGATTACAACACCCATCAATGTTCTCTGAGGTCCCTTAGGCCAGACATCTCCTTGACATATGCAGGTTCAGGGCTGTTGCTACACGACGGGGCTGCCATGAGGGCCAGGACTGTGTTGTAGGCAGCACCAGCTGGGAGCCCCAGGCACAGATGTCTCCCAGACACTGTGTACTATGTGCTGGTATGGCTGTCTGTGCTGGATCTTCTCACAGTTAGAGAGGGTTTGACTTTCTCTGCATATCTCCCTCGGAAATTAACTGTTTCTGTTTCACACATTAGCTACACTTCTAAATTACAGCTGCAAAGTTACTGAGTGATTGTCATGGCCTCCTGTTGATGTATTATTGTTTGAACATCTGCCTGGTTAAAAAAAACCAAACATGCTTGCTCAAATTGCAGCTTTGGGCAACATCTTGGCACAACGCACTTTTGAGGTTTGATTGACTATTTTGACTATTTTCATCTTCTGTGGAATGATTTTGCTCCTTTACACCAGACTAGTCTTCTCTGGAAACATCTAAAATTATGGCCACACTAATTACTGCAAAGACCAGAGGGTGAGACATTCTCCCCTCACAATATTTCTGAGTATACACGTTGGCTCATGAAGTGCAACGCTCTTGCATGCAGTGGAGCTGGGCCAGCGGACACCATTTGTGAATCTGGCACTTTGCATTTAGACAAAACTACTGTTTCATGAAGATTCTATTTTAATTTTTTTTTTCCCCTAAGGAAGGAGTCCAGGAACTGCAATCATGAAGGAGTTTGCAAATTAATCTGTAATTTAGAGCCTCAAAGCCACTGGTCAGCTGCTGTCTTGTCCTGGATTATTTGCAAGTTCCTGGAAGTCCTCTGCCAGAAGGTGCTGAACAGTTAGTACCATCTTCTTAAACATACCCCACTATACCCCAGCATGAGGAACACTGAGGGTGAGCAAGCTTTCCCAGAGAATGTCTGACTGATTGGGTTCCACAAAAAGTGCAGCATGGAAAGATAGTAAATGCAGACCACTTAAATTGCCATCATCCTCACTTGTTCAGCACTTTTGTGATTGCCCCTGGCAGTCTGTGAGACAAATCTGACTTTCATCTGAGGCCATCACAACCAACTACATAGGGTAAGGTGGGAATATTCAGCTTTCCTCTGGGTCTTATTCTACTTGGCCTGGAAGAAGTCAATATGCAGTAGTTCAGAGAGAGAATAAGGATGAAATCCCTGTTCATGGTGAATTAGGGCATCCCATCAGAAAAAAAGGATACAAGGCTGACAGCTTTGATGAATATAAAGTCTAGAGAAAGAAAACTACAGCAGTATTTAGGGTGTCCCTTAGATAGGTAAATATATTGATCATAAGTCTATAAAATAATTTTCACTGTCTCACTGAAAGTAGGAACTTAAGTATAATATCTGGTTACCATTCCTGGATTCTGACATAAGTTTGCATTCTCTCTTAGTATCTATGAAAGATCTCTTCTTTTTTCTTCCTTCCCCCCCTCCCCCCACTATTACTGGAATTGTATATTTAATGAATATATAGATAATGTATATATAATGTATGTATAGATAAATTAAAATTAGCCTCTAATAATAGGGTGCTACAAATTAACCACAGCATGATTTTAAACAAGTGAGATATCTTGCATGGATCTACAATATTTTTAAACTACATTTTCACGTATAATTTTGACTCCTGTAGCTCACCAAGAATCCTTTTTCCCATAATCTAAATCCATTTTTCTTTGTTTACACTAAAAATATTCTACATTCCCCAAGTACAGAAAACTACTTTATAAAGCCTTGCAGTTGTAGCTTTTCCTTTTCTGTCACTTCTAGCAGTTAGGGAATCTTATTTATGACTTTAATATAAATTTCTTCCCTAGTGTATTTGTCATTGTGATCTTGTCGAAACTTTTGTTTTAAGGTGTAAAAATTCTTTATCCCCAAGGGCATTATTATCTATCAGGACTTTGTCTTTTCTCACTCCTAAAAATGAAACTTAAGGTTTTCTTTATACTATATGTTAATTCTTTCCCTCCTTACAGTTCTTTTCATTAACTGTGATCCCCTTGACTTTATGCACGTGTTTCATTTTAAGCTTGTGATGAACTCAAAGAGATTGCAGTTTGTCTGAGAGACTGATCGGATGGACAAGGATTTGTGCCACTCATTTCTCACACTTTAGGCTGGAAACAGAGAATGATACCTAAATATAAGCAACTAATGTAATTTGAGATATCAGATGGCTCAGATGGCTCAAATGTCCTAGGGCATTTCAAGTCTATGGCCCTTGAAATGGCACTAAATGTCTATGTTCAGGTAACTGAATCCCACCTTAAAGAGGTGGGATTAAGACACCTGAAGTTAGGTAGCTAAATATAGGTGTTTACATGTGAGCTAGGTGCCAAGCTTGCATTACAGTCAACAGGGCTCAATTCAAACTGGCAGCTGGAGGCGCGCTGTCTGACACTGCGTTTCACTCCACGTTTATTTTTAACTTTCATAAACAGTATGCAATGCAGCTCATATATCGCACTGGGGTGACAAGAAATGACTCCTCAGTCAGAGGTATGCCAAAGGCATTGCACAATTGCCCTCTTTGCAAACAAAATGGATTTTCACAGGCTGTGTGGCAGGTGGGCTGTAAAATTAGCCTATCGCATACCCACAGCCCATTGTGCAATGTCCCATGGCTGAGTATGACCCTTGCGGGCTCCATGTCCTTCTTGCTCCTGGCTGTTGAAGGCTCCTGCACTGGCTCCTGCAGCTCAGCATGGGCACCAGCCCCAAGAAGCAGAGCTGGGGGAGCACCAGCACCTCTGGGAAGGCAGAAGCCTTGCCAGCAGGTACAGCAGCATGCACCAGGTGCGCGGTGACAATGACAGCAAAGGTGCCAGGGCAGCGCTAGGAGGCAACGCTTTGCTGCTCTACATGCTAAACAGACTGTGGTGGTGAGCAGGGGGGGCACAGGCTGTGCCCTTGGCATAATTACAGGTTTCACATGGGTCTGCCGAGTGCTGCGCACAGGGCATAGACAGGCACAGGAGCTAGAAATACTATGGAGCATGCACAGACCCAACACAGGCACATTTTGCTCTTCAGGATGCCCAGTGAAAGCAGAACAGGGACTTACCAACATGCACAGATTGACCCAAGGGTCTGGGTTTGACATGTGGCATGTACCTTTTTGAGAGTAAGCAACACTTGGAGAGCGTAGGTGGACCATGAAGCATCCATTCTTCTTATGTAAAGCTGAAACTTCTCTTAGTCAATAAAAACCCCAGACTCCCTGAAAACAAATACTGTCCTACTACTACTTTTTGTGGAACAAATCACTCTACCTAGTGCAGTGAGGTTGTAGGACTGGGATACCTAGACCTACCAAGATATGTGTGCTAACTGATCAAAACATATTGAAAATTAAAATTTCAAATTACATTTTTCACTGAAACTTGAATTTTAGCACAATTTAAAAAAACTGGTAGAGGATGAGAGGGCTCAGTGAAGCTCCCACAAATCTTGAATTTAAGGTATATGTTCTATACATAAATAATTATAAAAGTGTTGGCATCACATCTGGACTTTTGGGTTATACATTCTTTCTTAAAATTCGGAATAATTAGGATCAGAACCATATTAGCTACTTGGAGGTTCTAAAATATGTCCACATCTTAGGTGTTATAAGCCAAAGCCAAAGCCTTTATCTGGCTAGATATAGCTCAGATATGTGTTTATGACTATTGTCTGTGTGTTTATAGCTATATGTGTTTATGAGTATTATATACATTATATATATTTATATAATATATATAATGGATGGTTAATATAATTATATATAGAATTATGACTAAAACAATAAAAATAAGGTCTCAACAATACATTTTTGTTCCCAAATAGCTAAACAATTTATCCTATTTCCATAGAAAATGCCTCAAGGAAGGTGAACAAACTAAATACTTTCTAACAGCTTCATTTTTTTTCCAGGGGAATCTTGAAAACTGCTTTTAAAAATCACCCACATCTATTCAATATGCAACACATCACATGAATGTCAAGTTATCACCATGTTAGCAGTGAAAAGATGTTTTTCAGAAGAAATTTATGCAGCAGAACAAACTCTGGAAAGCATTTGCCTTGTCTTTTCTGCATTGTGGATTTATTTTCTGTAAAGGTATGAATGACCTCCTAACATTGAATCTCAGCTGGCATAATTATTTGCAAAAAGTCAGTCACTTCATAGAGTGAAAGGGAAGGAGTTGTAGGAAAGAGGTTCCTTCACAGCATTGCTAAGGTGAGACCTGTTGGTGCTGAGCATGTAAATGTACACAGGCTAAACAACCAAAACCACTGGACTTGGCAGAGCTGAAGTCCCTTAGTTGTGGCTTCCCATAAAATGTGTCAATCAGCATCCACTGCAACCCCTGAACTGATGTTGGAGAACATCTGTTCTCCAACAAGAGGTTCTGACAGCGAAACTTTAAGTGCAAACCCAATGATTTATATATATCCTTCCCCCAAATCACAATGATATGTGACTGTGTTGTGGCCTTTATTGGATTATTTTATTTTTTTTTTTGTCGGACGATAGTATTTGGAAGTAGGTGTGTTGTGGTTTAAGCCCACCCAGCCAGCAACAAAGCAATGATGCGTGCAGCCTCTAGCTCACACCTACCCCACTCCAGTGGGAAGGGAAGGAGAAAATACAAAAGCCTCAAATGTTGAGACAAAGGACATGGAGGGCTCACTCACGACTTATGGTCACGGGCAAAACAGAGACTTGACTTGGGGAAACAAAACCAATTTAATTTAAACGACAAAATCACCATCAGTTTTGAATCAGAGTAGGACAGTGATAAATGCAATTGGATCTTAAATACACCTTCCTCCCACCCCTCCCTTCTTCCCAGGCCCAGCTCTGCCATCTCGTCCCCACTAACAATGCAGGGGGACAGGGAGTGGGGGTTGCGGTCAATCCCATGCTGTCCCATGTAGTTTCTGATGCTCTTTACTCCTCAGGGGGAAAACTCCTCTCCCCTCCAGCAATGAGGCATCCCTGCCACAGGAGACAGTCCTCCATGAATCTCTCCAGCTTGTGTGGGTCTCTTCTGCGGGCTTTAATCCTCCCATTGACAGACCCCTCCAGCATGGACTTCCCTCGGAGTCATGAACTTCTTCAGGAACAGCCCCCTGCTCCAGCATTAGGTCCTCCATGGGCTGTATGCTTCTGCTCCACTGTTGACCTCCATGGGCTGCAGGGGCTCAGCCTGCTGTATCACTATGGGCTGAAGGGGAAAGGTTGCTCTGGCATGCCTCCCCCCCTGCAACTCTTCACTGATCTTGGTGTCCTCATGGCTGTCCCTCTCATGTCCTGCTCCTTTCCAAAACAAAAGAACCACCTAAACAAAAGAACTCACCCAACAGATTTTTCCCCTTTTAAATGTTATCGCAGAGGCGCTGATTGTCTCGGCCTTGGCCAGAGATGAATCCACCTTGGAGCTGGGGGAGCATCTCAAAGCTTCTTACAGGACCCACACCAGAAGCCCCCTCCCATGCTTCCAGAACCCTGCTAGATACAAACCCAAAACAAGATGGAAGAAGCACAGGGTGATGTAGATATGAAGAGTAAGGCAGGAGAGTGTTATAAAGACAAAACAGGAACATTAACATTCTTTTAAAAAACTTCCAAAGTAAGTTTCCTCCCAAAACTATAAGAACAAAATTGGACTGTTTTTAGACTCCTTTTTAAGGAGCAGTTTGCACAGTCCACTATTCCTAGTAGGATAAATCATGTCCTTTAGCTGCTGATATTTAGGGATAGTTGAAATCCACTTGCACTGTGAGGCCAGCTTTATGTCAGCTCTTGTCTTTACTCTTGAGTGTAACAAATGATGTCTTTCAGAGTAATTTTCAGTGTTACTGAAAACAATGTACTTAGGTGTACAGGTATGAGGAGAAATTACAAAGCTCAATAATAAACAGAAATTCTGATTGTTTATTATACCTGTTGATCTGGGTGCAATACAAGCACTACATGTTGAGCGATAACCCAACATGCACATTCTAAAGAGGTTGCAGAAATAAATGTGATAACCCTATTCCTCATCCTAAGAGGGATGATAACCTATTTCAGGTTTTTTATTGGCAGCAAAACTTCCAAATACTCAAGTTTCCTTTCTAAACTGCCAGTCAATTCACCTGAAATTCCACTCTATGAAAAGACCTATATTATTACCTAGGTCAGGAAAACACTGTAAACACTCTAAATTTAATACATTACTTAGCTACAGACTTTCTCCTGGGAGAAGAAATGTACATCAGTTTCTATCAATTTAATTTGTGGTGAGTTTCTTGGTGGAAAACAAGCAAGAAATTGTGGTGACCCAGCTTTATCATTAGATTTTTTTTTTACCAAGCAGCAGAATACTTCAGTGAAAACACTCTAATACCCATCTTTGAAGACTGTGATCTCCTCTTGATGGCTTCTAAAAGATCTGTCATATCATTCTCCTATTTTTAAGAGCACTTAATTGCATTTTAAAAAGCTTCTATTAACTTGTATTTTTTGAGTTAGATTCAAACCATTCCCACAAAAAAATTATTAAAAAAACCTTTAATGCTTCACCTCAAACAAAGAAGAGAGGAATCCTCTGTTATCTCTACAGAAAATTGCTGTAGATCATGTAGCAATAAAATACAGAGGACAATTTAAAGACCCATAAACAGAATTCCTTAGGTAAATCTTTTTTCTTCAGAGTAGGCATTGTAGGTTTATTTTGAAACCACTTAGATCATGTTATTTTTATAGGAAACCTGTAAAAATTTCTTTTGTATAAACAAAAAAAAAAGATTAAATATTCCCAGCATTAGCTTATTTAGAAATATTTTCAAGGAACAGTGAGGAAGGAAAAAAAAAGTCATCTCTATCATTCAGTACCCAATAAACACTTCAAGGTTAGATTCCTCAGTCTACTGTAGTCATTCCACTACAAAGCTGTGTGTGTCAGCTCCTGTGATGTTTCCCACTTCTGCTGATGCTGGTGCCTTTTTAGTAGCTGACATTTTTGCTGCCATGAGAACTGGAGGGAAGCTCTGGCAAGCACTAGACATAATTTCTTTAGAGATGGGACACATCCCACTCAAAACTATATATCAATCTGTCCCTTACAGTGATTCCCAATTTTCTGCTTTTAGTAAAAATTTAGTTCTCCTTCAAAAGAACTCACCGGGATATGATTTAAGTAATCATATACTTTAAATATTTTAGCATAAAATAACTTCCTATATCTTAACACACGATTATTGGACTCTTTAGTCAAGCCACACAAAATCCCACCTCTTGAAATAGATGGATATTTTGCTGTTCATTTCAGGAGAATGAAGAATTTCCATATCAAGCATTTCTTTAAAAATATTTAAACTATCCACGAGGTAAGGACTTACTCATCATAAACACAGACTACCACAGTCTTCAGTCATTAGTTACTAAAGTTACACCTTCTTGATGTAGAAAGTAAAAATTGTCATAGCATGAATAAGCTCTAACAAGTAGATGTTCAAAATCCAGGGTAAAGCAGTAAAATGTATTGTGTGATTAAAGTGCTTAAGACTGACATCCGATATTTTCTGAGTATCTGTTAAAGAAAAGTTTTAAATATAAATTGCAGACTGGACCAATGCATTCCAGATGCTTGCTTGGTCAAAAAGGAAAATATAAATTCAGCACACATTTTTTTTCCAGAAGCAGTGAGAACACTAGGGTCCTGTCCATGCAGGAGGGGCAGGTGGATGCCCAAGACAGTTGCACAGGATTCTATCTGGAAGGAGCTACACACAACTGGGTGTGGCACCTCAACACAATAGAGATCAATAAAAGAGTTGACTAGTAATGTGAGGAGGTGAGGGGGCACTCTTCTGCTTAGTCTTCTGGTTGGGAGACTCTTCATCCTGATTTTGAGTTAGCCTGGCAGCTGGAACTAATTCAAGAGAAGCATAAAAAACTTTGGAGGAAAAGGCAGCTTCAACCTGGCTGCTGTTTCTGAGGAAGACAGTGCCTTCATCTGCCAGCCAGCTCTCCAGGTTGATGTGCGCGTGGGCTGAGTCCACAGGGGCTGTCTGTAAGTAAGCCTTGTTATCAATCATAAGCAAAAGATTTGCAATGCAAAATAAGGAGCAAAAGACATCAGACAACAACAACAACAGAAATACTCCGTGTTGAAGACTCTGTACTTCAAGTAAGCAATTAAAAGTACAAATTGAACTCACCCTAGGAAGGAAACCCTTCATTTGCAGTCAGCTTTATTCAATGTTATGAGATTCCTCTGGCAGCCTCTCAAAGTCACCTCCCAAAGAACAGAAATCACAGATTACATGACATTCCCTCATCATGTGGATTTTTCAGGGTCTTTTTAACTAAAAAGGCTGTTTCTATTTTTTAACAAGAGTACTAATCTGTGTGTGTGCATACATTATATATAGAAGGTCTACATATGCTAATGTCTATAGTATATCTACAATATATATAAGATACGAAAGGCATTACATAATTCCAGAAAACTGTCAAAACCAGCCTCTGAAACGCTGCTGATTATTGTTCAATGATTTAAAAAGGTGAGTGATACATCCAAAGATGACTTTTTTTTCTAATGTGTTTTGTAGATAGATGCTGTCCCCAGGCAAGACACCGGCAAGATGGCACAGTTATCAGGGAGACAGCTAATTCCCCTGCGTGCTCAGCAACAGGCACACAAATCTCTAAGTAGAAGAAACAGAGGCAACCTTCCCCAGCTCATTGTTATGTTCAACTGCACGTCTTCATTAAATCATTGTCATTCTCATCAAAAAGACATGGGAGGCTTACAGTGCTACCCAGCACCCCCCAACCCGGGTCATCTCTGGAAAGGGCAGGAACAGTCCATGCGGACAGAAGAGTTTAGGGAATTGCCTTTGCACTAAGAGCTATTTCACTGAAGACCTGACTGAGGATGTGCTGCCAATAGATTACCTCTCTGGTAATCTTTATCCCCAGGACCAGTCTTCAGCACATTGACATCAGGCAAAGGACACTGTTCCCAGCTGGAGATGACACAGAGAATCTCTCAGATGATACAACACCTTTTTGTTTTTCCTCTTTCCTTCTGCAGAAGGAAAGGGAAAACACAGCTGCCAACTCCTGATGCACAGGCAGGTCCCAAGTCATGTCCTTCCCCATCTCCAGCATGATGTGGCTGGCAGTCAGGATCTAATATGAGCAAGCCCAGACCATTGCATTTCTCCTGTTCTGATCAAAGCAGGGAATATATCCATGTATGCAGCCACACCTGGGTTATCAAGCTCCTCAGCAATGAGATGCCTTCTTTCTAGGAACAGACATAGGAGAAAAAGAGAAGAAGGGAGAAGAAGGAGGATAGGCTTCTGTAAAAGCCTCTCCTTTCTTCTCTGCTTGGAAATAAGAGTTACCTGTGGTTTCTACCCACTCAGAGGTGATGCAGGCAGGGTGCACTGCCCACAGGCTCTGGTCCTCTGTGGTTGACAGTGGTGCTTTTCTGCTGGGGGCTAGAAGGGGTGGTCACCAGCAAGTCAGTTGGTGTGTTTGGAGAAAGACATGGGTATTCAGGAAGTAGAGTGGCAGGCATCACAGTGGATAAATACGTCTTTTGCTAATATCTAAATATTTTCAGAGCTCAGTAGTTTAGCATGGAAAAAGCTGTGGAGAACTGGTGCCAGATTTGGCATCAGCAGTAGTTTGGACAAGAATCACTGACAGAAAGTTCCACTGCTTTTTAAAATAAATTTGCCATCAGAGCCAGCAAAGGTTGCCATCACTGCTGCAGAAAAAAGATCAGTGGAAGTATGAGAAAATATTGGCAATTAATATTTCATATGCAGGAAAATTAACAGGGAAGCTTAAGAAACAAATTAGTGTCTCTCTCATTTTAACTTGTTATTCTACATCTTAGATTTTCATGTAAGAAATTAGATAGAGTTTTTGTATTTTGGCCTAACTTGGAGATGATCTCAGAACATTTTCAATGGAGTAATGTCTTATTTGTAATTTAGTCTTGCCTCACACCTAGGTGAGAGTGAACATTTTCTTTGATTCAATAGTCATGAAAGATCACTTATGACGTAGAAGAAACTATGCTGATATTTCTTCTGTGCCCTTTAAAACCTGCTCACTTAGTACCCACTAAAAGCAGAGAAAACATTGGAATTGGCAAAAAAAAAGGCTTCAAATGTCTTTCCTGCTTTTTATTAACTTTTCAATAGATGATTAGTTTGATTTTTCCCAGAAATACCTGGTTTACAGTTGAACCCATTTTTTTTGTGTGTGTTTGTGTTTGTGGGATGATGAGGCTTCAATTTGAAGAATATTTTTACTGTCTAAAGAAATTGTATTAATATCCACCTCTCCTTCTTAGTAGCAGGAGATTCCAGAAGGTGGCTTTTCTGGTGTATTTATTTCATTTTGTTTCTCATTGATCAGAAAATTAATATATGGAAAACCTCTACATAATAAGACTAATCATTAAGATATGCTTTAATGCAGTGAGAACCCTGTAATTATAGTAGCCTAATGTGCTGTTTAAAGTCAATTACATCAGTGAGGTGTCACGTATTCAAGGAGATGTTATATGGTATGGAAAAACAGACCTTTTTGTTGTTGTTTATTTTCACAATTGGGCAAGTGAGTCCTGTTCATCATGTCTTTCATATCTCCAAATCAAATTTGAAAATCAGGTATGATAACTGACCTAATAAGATAAAGCAGATTACTCACTCAATATAGCATGATGCCAAGTTTGCCAATTAGTTGTGTTTCTAAATCGCTGTACAAGACAGTGGCTATTACCAGGGAGCTGTTTTTAACTCTAACTGGAAAACAGTTTTCATGAAGGATAATTGCCTGCTAGAGCAAATGCATTGAAGTCCTTCAATCATTAATATCCCTATTCTTCAAATACGCAGGCAACTCTCATAGTTCCACCAAATTCAGTGAAGTAAGCTGCATGTGTTACTATAAATAAACTGAAAAATTCCAGTAAAATCAACTGAAAAAAAAAGTATAGTTAAGTACCTAATCTCAGCAGCAGAAATTTTCCTTATTAAAAAATTTCTTTACAAATTCAGACTCACATTTGTTTGCTACCTACCAGACTTGAAGAATGTCAAAGGGGTTTATGTTTTGTACATGGAAAATCAGTGACTGATGAAGAATATAAATGACTGTTTGAGAACTAAATTCTGAAGTACCTGCTATTATACAATCTGTGCCAGTTAATTGAGTGCTGCTGTATCTTATTATTACCTAAGAGTCTAATTTTTTTTATTTTAACAAAAACAAAACCTTCTATTATTTTGATTACAGTTGATAATCAAACCACTAGCAGAGCATGTTTTCATTAAAACAGTGCAGTGCTCTTTAAATGCTTTGTGAAGTCTTGTCTTTTACTGAAATTTCATTTATATGAGGAAAAAACAGGATGAAAGGCACTGGCAATGTCAGAATAGCTCATTTTGACATCTTTAAATGAAAGTCTTATACTTTCCTTTTTATAATGGCTTTTTACTTTGATTTTTGTTGTTTATACAGACATATGCGAGGTGTAAAAAATCTAAATTGGAAAGAATTGATCCATCTGATATTTTTCATTTTGCAGAACACTTCAATGCTGGAGTTGTCTTGAACTGGGGTAAAATTGTCTCTAGAAAACTCAAAGTTCTGGAAGCATTTTCATTCTCATAGTGTTGCCTTAAGTATGGAATAAACATGTTACCAGAGTTACAAGTAAAATGGGCCTATAATAACTGTCTACACTGATGTCAACCCTGGAAACATGAACAAACTTGAAAACTTTAAGAGAAGCATCTACCCAAGCACTTTTGTGGTCTTAATTGGAAATTCAGAGACAAGTACTTCTCTCTGGTGATTCCATCTTGCAAATTTTTGAAGAGCAGAGCTGAGACAGAAGAACCACATCCTCTGAGTACTTTCTTCAAACAAGCAACATCGACCCTTGTATGATGGAGATATTCTCTTGAAGGAAAGAAAAATTAACACTTTGAACGCTGAGAAAGGTTCAAACTTTGCTTTTATCTTTCAAGATTTCTCCTGCAAACCATGCAGTGGTCCTTGTCTTGTGCAAAATGAGGTTTAGCTATCTCAAGTGGTTCTTCTCCATGGTTCTCCCCCAAATTGTCCTTGAGATACAAAAGAAAAGGAAGCAGAAGTAGGTGAAATTTAAGGATATCATCCCAAAAATGGAGGCAAAATAAACAAATGTTTAAAGCTTTGGGGTAGCAAGATTATATTTTTCAGAGGTGGCACAGTGGATTTGCCAGGGACCAGAATTCCCAAAGAGATCCAGGTCTCCTGGCTCCTTGGCCACAGTAACAGCAGGTTGTGGTCCAAGCTGCCACCAAGCCTGGTCCTGTTTTGCAGCTGGCTTCAGCTGATTATGTGGGCCTTGTACTGCCCTGACAAGGTCTGATGCCGGAAGGGAGATGAAAAGCTGCCTGCTCAGCTGCTCACACAACCTGCTACCTCGCCTCTCCCACACGACAGCGAAGAGGAGTAAGAGTTGGTAACAGAGCAGTGCAGTTTTAATTTTCTTTTGCCATCACAGTTACCCACAGTGTGGCTGGAGAATGCACTTGGTGTGCCCACCCTGCACCTTTTCAGGGATGCCTCTGTGGAAGCACTTCTGAGTCAGCACAGACCGTGACCAATGATATGAGACAAGCAAGGTGTAGATGTTCTGCTTGATGTTGTGGTTTTGCCCTCCTAGACTGAAGCCTGCATCCAGCAATATATAGTCCTGTGGTGTAGCATCTAAAAATGAGAAGACTTGCATGTTCTCCAACTGTTAAAAAGCTGACATCCCATGCTGTTGCTCTTGCTGCAGCAGCTGCCTGTATTCACACTGAATGGGCAATGGGCAGGGGTGACATGCCAAGGTAGGATGATCAGCCAGACTTTTGGAGATGATGACTGACAGACAATGAGGGTGATTCTGTCTGCCCAAATGAAGTTCCTGGTGAGGGAAAACAGAAGTTGCTGATGTGCTGAGCATGTCAGTACCCACTGCAGGGTTTCCAAAAGTGAGCCATGGTTGTGCAAGCCTCTGTGCCTTTCTGTCTTCAGAGAACAAGCAAATACTCAGGACTTATTAAAAAGCCCTGAAGACTGGAAGGTGGGATAAACCCAAGCTTGCACAATGCTGGTTTTTAATGTGAGTCTTTCGAGTTTTGTCCCCGGAATAGTTTATCCGCAGGTTGAGTATCATCTTACCAGAGGGAAAAACAAAATGGTTTGAAATGTGTTATGTAAAACCAAATATATAAACAAATTGAGAGAGTCTCTATGTTTTCCTTGGCTTCTGTTCATTATGAAGTACATGGCAAATTTCTTTCCTTTCACTATTTTTCCCAATAACCTAGCTAAGTAAACACAGTTCTGACAGTATGTATAATAATACATGCACATAAGCTCTTACATCAATAATTTAAACAACCTTTATAAAACACAATAAAAAAATCTACAGAGTAAGTGAAATGTCTTTTCCTACTATTCCCTTTTTTTTTTTTTTTTTTAATTTGTGAGTGGAATTCATACCTTTTGGGTGGTGCAGTTAAATTCCACTGTAGAAAAATTTTATAGCACTGTAGTGAAGACTATCAGGAGAACCAATTAAAAACTTTTATATGATTTACTGTTTATAGTAGTCCTGTTATATTATAATAATAAACCCAGATATTGAAAAGATTTCCCACATGATGCTGTCAATGTAGATGAAATCTGATATTCAGTAATCTTTCTGTAACATCAAGCCTTCCTGGAGTAAATGTGGGGAGAGGCTACAAACTGTGCCTATATACAACTCAATCAATCTTTGGCTTTGTTTTTTAATACTATGCAGTTCTACCAAAGCAACACAAAAAACCCCTGCAGTATGGGTGATTATACAGAGTACATTTAGAGCTAGATCTCCAGAAATGAAAAGCTGGAAAAGCATCTCACTGGACTGACAGGTTTCTGCTGAGAAAACTCTTAAATTTGCCCATCTCTCATAGATGTAACTACCGACTTAGTAAAGAATACCACGTCACTGGAAAAAAATAAACATGAAACAAGCTATTTTAAGGTACAGGTACTATGCATTTTATGTTACACAATACATGAACTGTGGTTTGAGGTTTGGAACAGAAGCAATGGCTCAACACATCTCCATAATAATAATAACCTTGTATCCCAGAACCCTGCCAATGAAACAGGTCCCCAGGTCCATTTTCTCAGCTGGCTGAACAGTCAGGGGTTCTGCATGGCCAACAGAAGGAAGTTTCTGAGCACTTGTGGCACAGTAAACTAACAGAGCCAGCTGCTCACCAAAACCCAAGAGCCTGACCCTGAGCCAGAGGCAGATTCTACTGCATCCCTTGACACCCTATGTAATCTACATGGGGATTTTACCCTACCTCCCCAAAACAGTGCAGCTGGCAAATGCCACTCCCTCTCATGTGTCCAGCCATGCATCTTAATCCATCTTGCCAGGTGAGTGGCATGAAAAGGGACAAACAGAGAGCAAAGCTGTGGAGGAACCTTGGTTTGTTCACATTTCAACAAGGTGTTTGGAGGCTTTCAAATATTATATTAAACTAGTCAGTAAGTAGATAAGTTACTTTGGTGGAGAAAGGAGGGGAATGTCAACATCCACTGGAGGAGGAAGGAATATCTCACTCAAGTGAGCAAGTACTCAGGAGATTGTACTTCAGACTGTAATATTTCACAGTAAAACAGCAGCATAACTTGGTTTCATTATGGGTTTAATCCTCTCCTTGTCATCTTCCTATTTCCACTTGTATGGTTCAATTGAGGGTTGTTTATGAGCTGTTTTTGTTTTTTTTTCAAAAGCTGTGCTCGAGATCTTCATGATTAAAAATTTTAAGGCATTTTAAAATTATCTGCAGGGTAACTGAGTCAGATTTTGATTGGTTGTGTATAATAACAGATGTTTGTTAGTACTGTAGAGCAATATAACAACACGCTACAAAATTTTTCATTAGAAATGCATACTTGTTATAAGAATAAGAACATTTAATTGCTTTACCCCATGGTAATAATTTTTTTACTCTTAGTCATGCATTAAAATAGATGTATTTTACACAATGACAAATGTACAAAACATCTCACTGACTAAGCAACATCCACTTGTGTTAGAATTATCCTGACTGTGAGCACAGTCCTCTCCATCTGTGGTGACTGAAGAGATAAGCAAACTGTGTTGGTTTTGAATATGAAATATGAAAGAAGAGTAGATGTATTCAACCATCCTAAGGATGATAGCAGCAACCTTCCAAAAAATGAGGGGGATATCATTATAACCACATCTGAAGTAATAAATTACTACTCCAATTTTACAGCTGGGAAACTGAGGCATAGATATGCCATGTAATTTTCCAAAATCTGCCTGGGGAAACTGCTGGCTGTGATGATATGAGAACACTGAGCACCTGGCAAACTAATGGGTTTGCTGTAGTATCTTCCATACCCAAGATAAAGCAGAAGCAGTTAAATTAGAAAACAATCTTCCCTCAGATGCTTTCCCATGAGATCTTCCCTTTTTTAAACCAAGAATTAATTCTTCCTCTTACTTTGTTCCATAAAAGTACTTTCATCTGAAAGTTGAGATCCTAACACAACTCTGGCCAAGATCTGAGTTGCTTAAATGTCCTAGCTAGCTTAGAAAAGGGGAGGTGTGCATTTTAGGGGTCTGTCCTGCAATGTGTTGTGCTGCCTGCTTTAAGTCCAAATTGAGCAATTAATTAGAGAACTGGAAATAAAGAATTTTCAAAAAAGTTGAAACAAAATTCACACAGACACCATTCCTCTGCATGCTGAATAATTTGCTCAGACGAATGTAAAATTTTCTAAAACCTACATCCCAAATTGTTCTTCAAAATAGCACAGAGAAAAGCTTTTCCTGGGCAGGCATCTTTATTGATCCTGCCATAAACTTGATGTTTGATGTCAAAAAAGAATATTAGATGTGTCATTAAGCATTTTATTTTGTCAGAGCTCTGGAACAAGTCACTGAAATAATTGCACCAGAAGTCACAAGAGACATGATCCTCAGGAAGAGGGAGTGCTCCAGACCTGTGGGATTGCTCAATCTTTATAATGTTGCTCCCAAAGTAGATGCATCCTTCTGGTGATTTGGGTTAGTAATACAGGTACCCGCAGTTACACACAAAATTGAAAGTCAAAATCTAGGAGGAGCATATTTCTTATATGCTACTGGTACAAGTGGTAAGACTACTTTTAAAATAACAATAAATAGATGAGGATAGTCTTCATACTACTCCAGCAGGAGAGAGAGGACTGCATGTAAATATTAACTTCAGAGTTTAAAATAGTTTGCATACCTGCAGTTACATGTGTTTCAAGAATTCTGTAAGCTGTAGTTTTCATTTTAAGTGCAAGCATCTGATCTAGTGCAGTATTTTGGACAGCTGAGAAGCATAGCATGGAAAATATGTAGGATTTTGCATTTTCACAGCCTAATATCGGTCAGGCTTCCACTACTCTGCTGCCTCTTTATTCAGAGTATGCATTTTAATGAAAAAAACATTACAGCAATCAGTTTAAGAAGACTTAGAGACAGGGGTAGAACCTGGCTTCAAATAAGCAGAAGCCTGGGAATGTTCTCCAATGGGAAGCAATTAGAACAACACAGAAAAGTTAGGTGTTATTGAATGCTACAGGAGGTAAACAGCAGTGTAGCCATGGAAACCACTGCACCGACAGACCTCCTCTGATGGAATGCACAGAACCTCAGAGGGACGCACAGAACTACCCAACCTGCACCTCCTTCCTTTCTCTGCTTCCCACTTACTTCCTCTTCTGTCTCGATATGAATCATCATCAGTGGGCAGGTGAAGAGGAACTGTCAATCAATATGCCTCACTGGGCTCCAGAGATAGGCTTCTGAAGCTCTTGTCAATAAACATGTTCTTCCCTCCACACAAAATGTATTATTTCCTAGTTGCCCAAAGCCCCAAATCACAAGACCTACAATTTATTTTAAAAAATTAGAGTCCCACTTGAAATCATTAACTAGCCAGCATATGACCACACCAAATTGCCACAGTTTTAAACAGTGGATACATCACTTCTGAAAATAAACAGAAAAGCTGTCAGACAATATAAGCAAATAAGCCCAATATAAATATAAAAATATGTGTATTTTCATAAATAGGTACTAGCAAGTAACTAGATGATAGAAATACAAAATACAGTACTCCATCACTCTTGCCTTATCCTCTTTAGCTAGAGAACCACACACGCTATGCAAAAATCTAAAATAACCAACAATAATGAGTGGTATTCATTACTGGTGAAAGTTAGCGCAGGCACAATGGGGAACGGAGTCTGGATCAGCATCTTAACTACCCTTATTGAGATGAGTACTAATTAAACAAACTCCATTCAACAATTGTTCCTGCAAACCCTAATCTTCATAACATGTAATCACTTTTTATAGTCACTGAAAAAAAAAGAGATATATTTAATTTAAGGCTATTTTAAAACACTCAATATATAATATAAAATTGTATTACAGAAACATACGAAACAGCTCAAAAAGAAATCAAAACCCAACACAGACAACATTTGCCATGGCTGATGTATAAATTCAACACTTTAAAGGTCCCTCCAACCCAAAACATTCTATGATTCCATGATTAATATTTTGGAAATTCAAATAAAGAGAGATCGCCCTGTGTGAAGTTTGTTTCAACAGACTTTTCCATGCACTTCTTTATGTATCTACGCCCTTCAGGGAATAGCTCAAGACTAGCATTGTGTAAGCTGTCACAGAACTAATCATAACAGCATTGAATTCATGGTGACCAAATTTTTTGGAAAAAAGATGTGTTTTTTACCACGATGTGTTTGCCACCATTTACACACAAGTCCAATCACAGCCATGATACTGGAGGGACTGCCTGGATAGGGGAGTGATACTTCTGATTTGTTTTTTGGGGAGGGGTTGGGGGGGTGGGAGGGGTGTGTATCCTGATTGCATCAATTTTTCCT